>JACXGI010001719.1:16983-86845 GCA_016801175.1 Esox masquinongy
GGGGGGGGGGGGGGGCGGCGTCTCTCAAACCGAGGTCCAAGTCTGGAGGTTACTTCAATGGAAATGACAGTTGACTGCATTGACACGTCCTGCGTAGAACCGGTGTTGGTGCACCTGCTATTAAAGGCGTGCGTTATCTCGGTGTGTTTATTAGCGTTATGGGAGTAACAATCACCCTTTTTTCCCCCATAGCCCTAATTGGTTGATTGGGGTCGGACGGCCAGCGGTTGTGGCGTCAGGGGTTTGGGAGAATGGTCTTCTTGGTTTGTGTCCTATCGAACGGAGGTCCCTGGTAGGTGGCGTCCTATTGAGTGGGAGATGGAGGAGGTCACACAGCTGTCAAAGGCACTTCACTCATGCTTGCTCACTACCCTGACAATGGCCTATTGATTGTTGACTTGGATTAAATGAAACACTGCTGAACTTTCTGTTTAGGCTGAAGAAGTCGTCTCAGCCATTTCTACCTATGGAATGCCTAAAACATATTTTTTTGTTAGATAAAATTATATTTAGCCGCTGTTAAATTCATTTAAAGTAGGTGAAACACTGGCATGCTGTATACTATCTAGTGGTGATCATGTTGTGCTTTTTACAGAAACATGTTTCTCAAGAAGTGTTTAACAGTTACAAGGTCTAGACCACTAGAGACCAAGCCTTACCAAACAAAAAGTCCCAGGAATAAACTCCTAGAACAAAGTTTACCACCCATATAAACAGACAAATGGCTCGAAAGGCTTTTGAATGTTCCGAGTCGTGGTTGAAGTGTAAATGATTCTGGCTTAACGTACATACATGGCTCCCTGCCAGGGACTAGGGTTCAAAACCCGTCTCCACCCTCCAATTCCCTTTCTCCACTTCACCTGTCTTTGTATCATTCCTACTGTCAATAAAAGCCTTGCAAAAAACAATGAAAATATGTAAGGACTGAAACAATGAGTCGCTTGTGGGTTTTTAGAATGTGACTGCTGCTGATTTCAGTGGAGAAGGCTATACCTTACAGTGTCTTTGTGTGTGCTGATGAATGGGCTTGCTTAACGAAGCCGTTTGCAACAATGGAAACTCTGCTGCGTGTCGTGTGAGAGAAGAGCATAACAGTGGTTTAATGGTTGTTTAACACCCAGAAGGGACATTGGATGAGCAGTTACACGGCTGGACGCTGCGTTCAGGAGATATGTTTCTGGATTATTAGACTGCAGTGTTTACAATGCCTGGTTGCCTAACGCGTATAATCTACTATTGCCTTCGTCAGGGTTGAATCAATTCCACGTTCCACTTTCAGCCAAAAAAACTGCAATGAACAGCCTCTAAGATGTCACTCTTTTGGTGGTGTCAAGGATGGGATCAGAAGACAGGAAACTTGGTTCAGAAGCGTGACATCGGCAGTACAGTGGCCTATTCTGTTCCCTTGTGCTTTCCTCTTGCAATTTGCAGCAGCGTGGGCAACTTTTCAGTCGAGCTGCAATAGCTTTCTTCAGTTTCAGCATTTTCTTTTATTACCACCGTCTTTTGACCCTCCGCCGGCGGAGAAATGCCGGATGTGGATCACTTCCATTGAACTAGTAGGCTATTTTAGGTTATTCATACATATAATGCTTTTACAGTGAGTGGTCATCCTTATTTAAAGTGAGCTACTGTACTGAGGATATTCATATACATACTGGCCATCTGTGGGCATTGAACCCCCAACCCTGAGATTGCCTAACCCCATGCTCTGTCAACCCCATGCTCTGTCAACACCATGCTCTGTCAACACCATGCTCTGTCAACGCCAAGTTCTATCAACGCCATGCTCTGTCAACGCCATGCTGTATCAAAGCCATGCTCTGTCAACACCATGCTCTGTCAACGCCATGCTCTGTCAACGCCATGTTCTGTCAACACCATGCTCTGTCAACGCCATGTTCTATCAACGCCATGCTCTGCCAACGCCATGCTGTATCAACGCCATGCTCTGTCAACACCATGCTCTGTCAACACCATGCTCTGTCAACACCATGCTCTGTCAACGCCATGCTCTATCAACGCCATGCTCTATCAACGCCATGCTCTATCAACGGAGCTACACTGACCTACCTGTAGGCTGACCACAGTCCTTACAGACAAAATGGGTTTCTGGAGTTGTTCTGGCTCTTTTCATTCTTGTTCTCTATAAAGACATCTGACCGCTACACACTGCCACCCCACCCAGGGTCATCAGAGTTGACCTGTCCTTTGCCATTTAGATCTAATTCATCTCAACAAAATGGAGTGTTCAGAATGGAACCAACACTGGATATCACCCTATTTCAGGATTGTTTGACTTGAGTGATTCAGTGAAACAACAGTCAAACAGAATTATTGAATGAGGAAACTTAGCTTGTAGAACTCACATAATAGGATCTCTAAAAGAAACAGAACAAGGTTCAATTTGTTTTTCAGGTGATAACATGTTGCTATTTGAACAAAGGAGGGTTTTGTCTATATGTTGCAGTCAGAATTGAGACATGAATAAATGAATGAATAATAAAATGGAAACATGCCCTAAATATACTCCCTGTTAATACACCTTTACAGATTAGTTTTGAAGAGTCTTTGTCAGGTAATGACACACAGTGTCTTTTTGTCAGGTACCACCTTTGTCATTTTCACCTCTCGTGTTTACTGTTAGTCGTTCGTTTTCTTGTAGTAATTGCTGCAGATGGCCTTTACATGGATTGAGGGGGGAAGGGAGATGTGAGGAGGGCGAAGGAAGGACTTCCCTCGGTAATGGGGGGGGGGTCCGGAGGTGCTATGTCAGCATCTCTTTACATCACAGTTAGGCCTGTCCTTGGCTGGCCGGCCGGCTGCTTCCTTTACACGTGTCCAGGCCTCTTTCTGCAGTCGGATTTTAGATCACTTGGGCGGGCTTGTACTGACTGACCAGTTGGCTTGGTTGGCCGGCTGTCTGGTTGGTGGGTATTTTGACATGTGACTAGACCAATCACAGGCTGGCTGCAGTAGGTCTCCTTAGGAGGATATGTTCAGCCATGCGCACGGTAGTTAGGGAGAGGAAGAGGCGAGCTACTGTAACAATACTGTGGAAGGGCAAGAAATGCTCAACTTCGCTCAGTCAATTCGTGCTTTGGGCTTTTTTTGCAAGCATTAAAAAATTGCTGTAAGCATAGTCATAATTCTGCTTGACTTGAGTATCTTGTAAGTTTGTTCGATTTAACCCGATGGTCTTATTTGTTCTGTTTGCTTTACATACAGTGCTTTCTAAATGTTATGTTTTGTACATTCACAATTCTTTACAGACACTGCAGGCTGTGAAAAAAGATCCATTTGTTCTGTCTCACTCCCCTTCCTGCAGTCTTGACCCATTTCTGAGTTGGCTGTCTCTGCCTCCCTTATCTGGGTTTATGAAAATCTTTGAGAATATACTGTGATATAAGCAAGGCTGTTCAACTCCAGTCCTGGTTCACTTCTTGTTTTCATCCTCTCCATGTTAGTAGGGACTGATTCAGAATTCGGACACCAGGCGAGTGCAATTAACTATCTACCCCCCCAAAAAAGGCACAATGTTTTTGCTCCTCCAGGCCTTTTTTTTAGGATTAATTTAGTTTTGTAGCAAGGTTGGGCTCAATTTGAATTGAAGGACGTCAGGTCAGGAAGTTACTGGAAATTCCACCTGATACTCAGTCATTCAAAAAGGACCATTAACTGTGTTTTCAAGGACAACTCAAAAATGAAACTTGAGCTGTTTTACATTCCTGAAGTTTAAATTAAAATCCCTTACTGACTTGAACCCGACCCTGCTATTTCACGGCGTGTTACTGTTTCATGACCCTCTGCCTTGCATTATTGAAAAACTCATGTCCCAGTAATGTAGAGGAAGAAACCTGCATCGATGGTGGTACTGTTAACATTGGAATCTCTCAGCGTGTCCATCAAGGGCATAATCCTTCCTCTCTCTGTCCCTTTCTCTGTCACACACACACACACTTACTTCAATGGTGCACCAATCACTGACACTCTACTCCCAGATAGTAGTGGTGATTGTGCGGTAATGGTTTTCCTTCCCAGCCCCTGAAGGGCTCACAGCCTCTCAGCTCATCTCTGCGAACGCAATTAGGAGTGAATAGAGAGAGAAGCAGCCATTTGCAGGCTGACGGATGAGCAACGGGTCGCTCTCTCCTCTCTCCTCCTCGGTCATTTTCATCTTTTCCTATCTCCCCGCTCTCCGTTTCCCCTCTGCATCTCCTCCATCTCTCTCCTCCTCTGTCCCTCCCTCTCTCAATCTCCAGCCCCTCTCTCCTCCCCTTCTCTCACATCCTTCACTCCCCCTCCCTCACTTTCTCATGTCCACAACGGGCGTAGCGTTCCAGAGCGGAGCTGCTCAGTGACGTCTCAGAGACCGCAGGCAGGAATCCACGGGCAGTGAGAGTTCCAGCAGAGACCGACTCGGATTGGCGAAGCGAAGAGTTTTCCCATACACAGCCACACATTTGCCTGCATCGTAAAAATCTGACAAAAAAATCACTTTTTGGCCTTCATTTTAACGTGAGGCATGTAATGACACTATGTAAAGCTGACCAGTGTAGGTTAGGTTTCAGTTGTGACCGTTTTTTAACAAGGGAAAATGTAGAAATGGAACAGGGCCATAGTAATGACTTAGTGGTTGTGTAACTGGCGACGACTGAGTCAGTGAGAGAATCAAAACTGACGAGGGACAGAAGTGGTGAGTGTGTCTGCACGCATGGATGTGTATGTTGGTATCTGTGTATATACAGCTGTGCTCAAAAGTTTGCATACCCTTGGAGAATTGGTAATATATGTACCATTATTAAAGAAAACATGAGTGAGCAGGCAAAACACATTTCATTTAATTCTTTTGTGATTCATATTCAACTGTAGGTTATAACAGAATGGCACAATCATAAAACAAAACATGGCAACAAAGACAAAAATTAAATGACCCCTGTTCAAAAGTCTGCATACCCTTAGTTCTTAATACTGTGTATTGCCCCCTTTAGCATCAGTGACAGTGTGCAGTCTTTTGTAATAGTTGTCTATGAGGCCCCAAATTCTTGCAGGTGGTATAGCTGCCCATTCGTCTTGGCAAAATGCCTCCAGGTCATGCAAAGTCTTTGGTCGTCTTGCATGAACCACATGTTTGAGATCTCCCCAGAGTGGCTCGATGATATTAAGGTCAGGAGACTGTTGGCCATTCCAGAACCTTCACCTTTTTCTGCTGTAACCACTGGAGGGTCAACTTGGCCTTGTGCTTAGGGTCATTGTCGTGCTGGAAAGTCCAAGAGCATCCCATGCGCAGCTTTCGTGCAGAAGAATGCTAATTGTCTGCCAGTATTTTCTGATAACATGCTGCATTCATCTTCCCATCAATTTTCACAAGATCCTATGTGCCTTTAGAGCTCACACACCCCCAAATCATCATTGAGCCACCACCATGCTTTACAGTGGGGATGGTATTCTTTTCACTATAGGCCTTCTTGACCCCTCTCCAAAAATAGCGCTTATGGTTGTGACCATAAAGGTCTATATTGGTCTCGTCACTCCAAATTACAATGTGCCAGAAGCTGTGAGGCATGTCAAGGTGTTGTCGGCATATTGTAACTGGGCTTTTTTGTGGCATTGGTGCAGTAAAGGCTTCTTTCTAGCAACTCGACCATGCAGCTCATTTTTGTTTGAGTATTGTCGTATTGTGCTCCTTGAAACAACCACACCATTTTTTTCCAGAGCAGCCTGTATTTCTCTTGAGGTTACCTGTGGGTTTTTCTTTGTATCCCGAACAATTCTTCTGGCAGTTTTGGCTGAAATCTTTCTTGGTCTACCTGACCTTGGCTTGGTAACAAGAGATCCCCAAATTTTCCACTTAATAAGTGACTGAACAGTACTGACTGGCATTTGCAAGGCTTTGGATATCTTTTTATATCCCTTTTCATCTTTATAAAGTTCCATTACCTTGTTACGCATGTCTTTTGACAGTTCTTTTCTGCTCCCCATGGCTCAGTATCTCGCTTGCTCAGTGCATCCACGTGAGAGCAAACTCACTGACTATTTATACACAGACACTAATTGCAATTTAAAAAGCCACAGGTGTGGGAAATAAACCTTTATTTGCCATTTTAACCTGTGTGTTACGTTGTGTGTCTGTAACAAGGCCAAACATTCAAGGGTATGTAAACTTTTTATCAGGGCCATTTGGGTAATTTCTGTTATCATTATGATTTAAAAAGGAGCCAAACAACTATGTGATAATAAATGGCTTCATATGATCACTATCCTAAAAGACAGTTTTTTTAGTCATATTTTCAAAATCAATGCCATAATTTCACAATTTCTGCCAGGTTATGCAAATTTATGAGCATGACTTGTGTATATATATACAGCTCCGGAAAAAATTAAGAGACCACTGAACCTTTTTCTTTCCTTTCCAAAAAAGTTGAAAAGGAAAGTTTTGAGTGAGGAACAGAAGCGTTCAATTTGCAGTGGTCTCTTAATTTGAACCCTTCTGTTCCTCACTCAAAACCTTCTTTTTGACTTTTTTGGAAAGGAAAGAAAAAGGTGCAGTGGTCTCTTAGGTGCAGTGGGGTTCGGCAGGGCTAAGGCCCTGAATGTATTGTGATCCTAGCAATGCCTCTGCCTTAGTGGATGATGTAGTTTCCTACCGCCAGCCACAAATCAATCAATGTCAAGGTCCTTCATAATTATTTTGCCCAATCAGATGCTGTATAGAGAGCTATAATTCTTTCTTGTTATTGGTTAGGCAGTAATGACTCAAATGTTCAAAAAACATTTTTCCCAGATGATGTGTTCCATGTTGTTTTAAAAACAATATGTTCAGAACAGGCATAGCTCTCTATGTTTGACAGGTTTAAACGCCCACAGATGTTTCTGAACCGACTAAAGCAACGTTAGTCTTGGATAATGTTGAGTGTGGGGCCACGCTGAAAACCCGCAAGATGCCTTAGCGCAAATTTAGACTGAGCAGAATGTTTCATGCACCGGCGTGCCGCACATTCATACAATGCTTTGTGAACGAGCTCTCTCAGTTTTTGGCCCGATCTAAAGAGGGGTGATGCAACACCCTGCGGTCGATCCCGCTCTTTATCACTGTGGCTTCCTGTCAAACGGTAGCATGTTTCATGTTTAGTTCACTACTACTGTCCAGGATCCAGACAGCTCGGACCAGAAGAAGTGAACTAGAGAAGGGGCTGAGTATCCACGACGCCGTCTTGGTTTCCTTCAACAGAACGATCCCCGGCTGTAAGAGCAACTATGAACTCTGTGCTATTTACATTGATAAAATAATTGTGCATGTAAAACAGGGAACGTGATTGGATGATTATGAATGTAGAAGTTCATCGACTCACTGTGATGTCATCGCCACAGCCGCACTGTTTTCTTCCACGTTCCACCACGAGGGCTTTCTTTGGCCCTTTTATTTTCTTTCGCTACTTCTTATTGGCCTTTTAGCTGGACAATTAGCATGCGTTGTGTCATGACTGTTGCTAAGGTCATCCTGCCTGCTGCACATTGATCCCGTCTCCACAGGAAGTGACCTCAAGGCCTGACGGCGCTTCGTCAGATGAATCACTGCTGTACGATCTGCTTCTTAAGCCCCCGGGCATACCGTATCAATTGCTGCACATGATCCACAGGAAGTGACCTCAGGGTAGCGGCGTGCCCCTTCTGCAGCTAGCTTAGCAAGAAGAGGATGTGGATTGAATAGGGCATGGTGTGTACGGCCAACCTGTATTCTGTGGCGAAGGTACAGTTACACACCTGCTAGATTGGCGGGACTCTCCCTGGTTCCCTCCCTCCCTGTCTCTCACTTCCTGGTTCCCTCCCTATCTCTCTCCCTGGTTCCTTCCCTCCCTGTCTCTCTCTCCCTGGTTCCTTTCCTCCCTGTCTCTCTCTCCCTGGTTCCCTCCCTCCCTGACTCTCTCTCCCTGGTTCTCTCCCTCCCTGACTCTCTCTTCCTGGTTCTCTCCCTCCCTGACTCTCTCTCCCTGGTTCCCTCCCTCCCTCCCTCCCTGACTGTCTCCCTCCCTGGTTCCCTCCCTCCCTCTCTGAATGTCTCCCTCCCTCTTTGATTCCCTGACTCCATCGGTCTTGACACACACCCATTTCACTTCCTTACATTGACAATTGAAAGACAACCCCCAAAACCGGAATTACTGTTACTGTACTCTCCCCCCTCTGGCGCATTGTCCTGGTATGTTTACGTCTGGTTCTCCATGTCACCCTCACCGCTGTGCTCTTGCAAATCTAATGCAAAGTAAGGGCATGTTATTGCTGTTTCACTCTGAAGGAGAGAGCACTATCATCCTCACATATGTCAATCTGTCTCTGTCTGTTTCCTCCTCTCTTTCTCTCTACCTATCTATATGTAACGTTGTCTCAGGGGACTACGTAGACTATTTTACGTAAATCCATGGCACCCGATTTCGTATGAAATGTTACGTTACATTAGGTTACATTACAATGCGCTACCAAAACGTTAAATACATTACGAATTGGCTAAAACGTAACATATCTTACGAATGCTGTTACAACGTATATGTTTTGAACGCTTTTAAAGCGTATAATATGATATGAACGCCAGACAAACGTATCATATTTTACGAACGGTACAGAAACATATCATTTATTACGAATTTGCCCAAAACGAATGAGTGTTTCAAACCAGCAATACTCAGGTCTGAAGGCAGGCACCCTACCCACAGCACCAAACAGGGTTTTATGGACATCAGGGGATGATTAATTACCAAGGTTGCTGCAATATGTAATAAATGCATTTTGACGTTACAGTTAGGTTAACGTTAGGTATCACAGCACTGGGGTTAAGGTTAGGGTTAAGGTCAGATATCACAGCACTAGGGTTAAGGTTAGGGTTAAGGTCAGATATCACAGCACTGGGGTTCAGGTTAGGGTTAAGGTCAGATATCACAGCACTGGGGTTAAGGTTAGGGTTAAGGTCAGATATCACAGCACTGGGGTTCAGGTTAGGGTTAAGGTCAGATATCACAGCACTGGGGTTAAGTTTAGGGTTAAGGTCAGATATCACAGCACTGGGGTTAAGGTTAGGGTTAAGATCAGATATCACAGCACTGGGGTTCAGGTTAGGGTTCAAAACACAGAAGGACCTGAGTTCAAAACACAGTCTGCTTTTTTTTCTGGATTATTACTCTAACCCAGGGGTTCCCAAACTTTTTTGCCCGACGACCCCATTTCGATATCTAAATATATATTTGGAAAGGAAAGAAAAAGGTGCAGTGGTCTCTTAATTTTTTCCAGAGCTGTATATATATATATATATATATATATATATATTTCACAATTCAATTTCAAGGGCTTTATTGGCATAGGAAACATTTGTTTATTTTTCCAGAGCAGGTGGAATCAAAGGTGCTGTTAATAACAAAATCAAAACCCAAAACCGAATCAAAGGACATTTTGAGTAAACATTACGGACATTTTTAAAAGGATAAAGTTCCCTCTGTATCTGTCATTATGGATTAGGATGTAGGAAGAGATCTTTGATCTGTTGGTTGCCTAGTAACTCTGGCATACTCTGTTTTAAAAATTCATACTGTGCTTATTGCCATCTCTCTGCCCAAGGTGCCCTCACCAACCACAGTGGAGAAAGTGTGAATAAAAACCAAACAGTGACATACTCATTCTGCTTTCCTCCATTCTTTTATACATACAGGATTTAAAACCATCCTTGCTGTCTTTGCCTGGCGGGCTCCAATGGGATATCCTCTCTTCAATGTCACTGGCTTACTTGTGTCCCCCATGGCGTCCATAACGGTCATGGGATGGGAGTGACTCTATGGGCTATACTTTGCCCCCCCCCCCCTCGGCGTGGTTTCGGTTGGTTGGTGTCCCTCCGGTCTGGAGTTTGGCAATGTGGGTGTTACTTCCTGTGCAGGGTGACCTTCGGATGGGGTTTATGTGATGGGGACAAGGGTCAGTTGTGAAGCTGATTTGGATTCAGCCTTGAGACTCTGCACACAGCCCATCTGTACTAATTGACCTGTTGGTCATCTGAACATGCAATAACATCACAGTTGAACCAAAAGGTCATGTTCTCTTATAAGCTTCACCTGGTAATGTGTCTTGTTGATAGTGTTTCACTCCTACCATTCATCAGTCTGAAGACGTCCTGGATACACCAATCAGTATAGACGGTGTCTTCCCTCCTAAAGGCAACCCTATTCCCTATGTAATACACTTATATCAGCCTGCTTCTCATGTTCCCTGTTTAAATGTAGTCCACTAGATAGGGAACATGGTGACATCCAGGTCAGAGGCAGTGTTTCACGTGTAGATTATCTAGCATGAATGAAGTTATCTAAGATAACTGCCGGCTTGTCTCTCCTATGAAACGTTACTGGTTTAGCCATGCTGCAGGCCGTCTCGTATTCTCCTTTTCTGTCACAAGTTTGCGTTTCTGTGTGTGTGTGTGTGTGTGTGTGTCAGGGAGAGTGTGTTTATGGTGTGTGTGCATATGCTTGTCTTTGTATGCCAGTCTGTGTGTGTGTGTGTGTGTGTTGGCTGTTCTCAGTTATTCTTGCATACTTAACCAAGCGGTGACCTAGTTAGATGGACAACTACAGTAAGTGGGTTTTTCTGTTATAGCAACCTGGTATCACTCCGCCAAGACCCTCAGTGTTTTAGTCTTTCTGGAGACCCCATTCTGATCCCCTGATTGCTGTTCATGGCACAGTCCTGGAGTAATCGGAAGAATACTGAGGAATCATATCTAGTATGAAAATTGACGTGGGTGTGTGTCTATGTCTGTGTGTGTGTGTGTGTGTCTGTGTGTGTGTGTGTGGGTGTGTAGAGTGTGTCTCAGGTTTGACTTGTACAGTATTTCTTTCAATCACAATTTGCAAATAGGACCAAAGCGAATGTTACTTGTCATTTGTCTATGAGATACCTCCGCTGGTTCAGTCATTTGAATGTCCTGGCGTGTGAGTGTGTGCGTCCAGACGTCTGACCAGACATTTGATTGTGCCCCAACTGAGACAATACTTTCCCCGCTCTGTGCACACAGGCAAATTATTATTTGATTATGTCCACATACATTATTTAAGCCTTCATAACAATGTATGTACAACTGCCCGAAGGGCTGACAAACAGGCTGTCCATGATTAAAATATCTGTATGTTAAATCAAAACCTATTACATAACACTTAACATATGGAATTTGCTCAGTCTGCTCGCTTTACTAACCCGGGAGTTGGACTGCCTCTATGGAATTAGCAGATTTGTCTGGGGCATCGTGTTGTCTAATAATGATTCCTGTAATGATTAGCGGATCTGATTCTGAGCTTACAGACCAATGGAACGCGTCAGTATAATTGCAGTTACCATTGAGAATGCTTTTGAAAGTGTCTTTGCGTCTGGCTACACCGATTTCCAGTATTGACCTCACAAGTCTTTCTCAACTGTTCATTTACCAACCCCATGTCCTTCAAGTGTTCCCCATTTAATCCACTGTGATCGTGAATCACTTTTTATGTTACAAACTGGTGGGGATGCTGATGTTGTGGGTGAGATGCTGCTGAAGACCTTGGATGTGTCTCTGTTTAAATATGCATTTATTCAGTTCGGTCATTTAATCATGATTTGTTTGGCATAGCAGTGAGTTAAACACCAGTTGCTGTATCTCTTCTGGGGGATTTTAGTCAGATAGTCTGGCAAATCCTGTCCCCGATGCTGAAGACACAGTTCACGTCCTACAACAGATTGGTTTTACTTTGCCATTTATGTTGGTAAATGGTGGCTCATTTTTTTTCAGCAGCATTTCCAGTGAAACTTAATATCTTCGGCATGTGGGACAGTTTCCACAGATACCTGTATGTATTTTCACGCATATATTTTAATAGATATTAATTTTTATAGATGGATGTATTTCCATAGAGGTGTTAGCGTAGGTGCATGTCATGTTTTAATAGCAAAAGGATGTGTTGTCATCGGTTGTTCCCAGGTAGAGATATGAACAGATGGTACAGTAGAGATTAGACCTGCACACACACACACACACACACACACACACAGCATCATGTTTTTTCTCTCCCTCAACACAGCATCACTCTGCCCCTTTAGGGTAGCCAAGATCAACATTACAAGACTAGGAGATAGGGTCCTTAAAGTAATGTACGATAGAGGAGATAGGGTCCCTACAGTAGTGTACTATATAGGAGATAGGGTCCCTACAGTGTACTATAGAGGAAATAAGGTCCCTATATGTATCATGTTGTATAATAATACGATTATACAAGTTGGAGAAGTGTGCATGTATGTGCAAAACCACACCCCTGCACATGTTCATTGATTCTTGGTGTTCTAGCCTGGATTATTCATGAGAAGTTATTGCCTGTCATTCAAGTTTGGGCATTTTTGTTCCATACTATCTAAAGGGAATTTGCAAAAAAGGATTTTAACAGCAAACAAATAATAATAACCAACACTTGGTAAAAATACAGTAGGGTTTCACCAGTGAATTGAAACTAACCGGACTAACTGCTAGTTCAAATGTTAAGAAAATAAAATGAGAAAAAGGTAGTTGTGATAGAACACAATGGAATATAGATTTCAAACATATACATTTGCACTAAGAAGCAGAGGGTTTAAAAGTACAAAGTGAAAGTACCTCGGCTGTGTTCACCAGTTTATGGGAAGTTCCTAAAGAAGAGCTAACTGACAAGGTTAACCGAGTTAACCAGTGACCTTAATTGATCATTTCCCCTTTTTTAACTGATCACTGGTTAGTTTTGAACTCCCTTTACCTGGTTACTTAGATCTGAATTAGAAAATTCCCTAAAGTAGTGAACACAGCTGAGTGACCACAGTTTTCATTTGTATTTTTTACACCTCTGCTTAGAAGCAACGTCAAGCATTTAATCATGGAAGAGTTCTCGGACGGCATGAGTCAGTGCACAATGATGGTGATAAACGTGCCCGTGTCCATAAGGAATGCACCAGAATAGTCCCCCGCCCCTGAACACATCCCCGCAAAACTAGATGGGAACAATTTCCTGACTCTTTACCTTCCATCCTAACACACCTTTATTAGTAGAGTCGGCAAAACGTTTTACTCAGTACCACCACAATTATAAGGGCATTAAAATTATGTTTGTGAAAGCTACGGAGTCTGCTTCATCACACACCCACACACTCACTCACACACACACACACACACACACACACACTCACACACACACACACACACACACACACACACACACACACACACGCACCCACACACTCACACACACACACCCACAACCCCCCCCCTCCCACTACTTGCGGTTTTCTTATGTCGAAAGCTTGACCCATCTGAGACCATCCCAGTAACTGCGGTGTCAGGGCTGTCTGTCAACATTGCCATAGTTAACAGGCTAACCTCTGCCCTGGTGAAACGAGGAACAGACCGAGGGACAGTGGTCCCTGTTTTCAGCATGGCTTCTTTACCACCGCACGTCGTCCCTCCCTCGAAGCCCATAGGCTGAAAAGGTCAGAGGTCCCTCCGCTTCGACATTGTCCTCCCATTGGTTTTGAGGTGATGTGGAGAGTAAGCATAAATTAAGTCTCCTTCGGTATGACCTTTACTTTAATTTAGTAAATATGCTTCGCAATTCTGAATTTTCATTTACTAAATATACTTTGTAAATGTAGTATGTAGAAAATGGTGATCATTATATTTCACATTCAAGGCTACAAATGAGGGACAGCTAGGTTGTCCCTGAGCAAGGCACTTTACCCTAATTACTCTTACTGTTGTGAATAAGTTAGGATTAGGGTTAACCATAAATTAGGATTAGGGTTAACCATAACCAGTTTTTGGCTTTACCAATAAAAATAAACAAAATAAACAAAATAATGGCAAAAAAAATAATAAAACAAATGAAAATGTAACAAGAATTCTGCAGGCTCCCGTTTACATTCTGTGAATGAATGGTGCCCTTTTATTTTTATTTTCTGTCTAGCGCAGACTTTGCTAATAGCTACTTAATTGAGTAAAGTCTACTATATCTTACTGGGTTGTGTGGGTGTCTTTAGATTAATGCGCTAACTTTTAGTTGCTGTGGATAAAAGCATCTGCTAAATGACTAAAATGTAAATGTGAGTCTATTTACGTGATTTAGGAAGTTATACAAACCAAGTCATTCTGCAATCACAGGTCTGACATAGTATACCAGAAGCAATCTTTTCTCACCCTCCCTTTTTCCCTCTCTCTCTCTCACTTTCTCTCTCCCTCTCCATCTGCCTCCACTCCCTTCCCATCCCTCTCTTTTTCAGTCTCCTTCTCTCTCTGTCATCCTCTCTGTCCATCCCCTTCTCTTGCTCAGCACAGTTTCAGCTAGCTGTTTTCCACGAGGCTGGTTCTGATTAGGCGTTGGTACATTCTAGAATGACCCAGTTCCCATGCTTCTCTGTTCTTCTCTCAGTCTTCTGTGCACGTGTTCCCATTGGCCCCAGCACCACAGTTTTAATCAGTGTTCCTGTCTGAGCCTGGTAACCCGTTTTGCACTGACTACATAAACATAAACGCTATTGTAGATCTGTCATGATACAGCCGTATGTTTGAGATAATGAGCTGCATTAGTTCCAGTGCTTTGGACAAATCACCATTTCACAGCTGTTAGCATCTTCCGAGTTTCGCAACGAGACGGGACGTTTTGACATTCCGGGTGGTAGCTCTCTATGGTGATATTTATTCATCTTTCTTAACATGGACCCAGGACATACGACTGATGACTAGACTTCAGTTCCAGGTTAACTGAGTTTATTGGCCCTGGAACTTTGGGTCGTTTGTCTGCGTGTCCACACTGAAAAAATATCTGTCTTATCAAGTATATTTAACTTGTATTCAGGTTAAAAAATCTAAGCATCCTTAAAATAAGGTACATTTTTCTTAACAAGCTAGAATAAACCGCTTGTTTTTAGAAAATATGCCTTGAATATCGTTTAATTTGTCTTGTTCCATTGGCAGATTATTTCACTAATATCAAGCGAATATCTCCTCAAAAATAGTTAAATTGTCTTGTTCCATTGGCAAAATTTTTTGCAGTGCACCCCCATGCGCGATATGCAGTATGCATGAACAACATGTTGTGAAAATGGGTGTTTATAAAGGGTTGGTTGCCTGTCAACGTTCAGCATGTAGACTGTCTTCAGAGCGTCAGAATCGCCTTCATCCATCAAACACGTTGACACATTCTCTGAATTTTATTTAATGGTATTTCAGAGGTAGCGTTAGAAAATAGACGTCACTGTCTGAGGAAACGCAACTTGTTGGATGCAGGAACTGCCCGGTGACTGGCCAGATACAAATCTGCAATGTCTCCGTAGTGAACTACAGTGCTGCAGCTTTATACAAATGTCTGTGGTTCCTGTAGGCTTGAGGTCACAGAAGGGTTGAGTTCAAGCACACGTAGATAGATATGCGCTATTCTCGTTTTTGAAAAGGAATACAGTACAATAACGAGGAAATGAAACACCACAATTTCCTTAACAAACCAATGCATGGGACGCCATGCAATAACCAGGGCTTCTGGTGAGTAACATATTCAGCCCTCTGTTGCCACGATATTTTGGGCTCATTGTGGAACACTAAAACAGTCGCAGCATTGTGATCCTATTCGAAACCAATTCTCTTGTTCTACCGAGGGGAGATAAAGTCTAAAGTTTTGTTTCTTAAATTACCGCAACATAATGGTAAGGATGCCGAACGTAGCATAGCTGTCGTGGTAGCGGGCACAAGGATACAATGGCAGGAAGGGGCTGTGCAGACAGACAGAGACAGGGATAGGGAGGGGTTGTTGTAGAGAGAGGCAGGGGGTGAGAGAGACAGAGGGAGACGGAAAAAAGTGAAAATGAGATGGAGAGAGACAGAGAGAGAATAGAGAGCGAGCAGGAGAGAGAGAGAGCTTTGCCATGGAGAGGTTAGGGAAGTGGTAAGGAGGGAGAGAGGCTGTCTGAGAGGTGAGCTGGCTGGCTAACAGCTGGGGTCTACACTATGGTATATGGAAAGAAAACAAATTGAATAACTAGAAACTGACCTTTAATCCGAAGCCACTTGAAATGGAAACCCTCAGAATACGTCTGTCTCTTATTCTCATGGTCCCTCCATGGGGACGGGGTTGAAGCCCCATGGCCCCATGGGGACGGGGTTGAAGTTGAGCAGGTAGAAAGCTTTACGTTTCCTGATGTCCACATCACTAATATTCTAACCGTGGTTCAAACACGTTAGATATTTGTGAAGAAAGTCTTCTAAGAAACTAAGAGTTTCCTAAGAAACTAAGAGTTTCTTAGATCCTGAAAAATCATTTTGTCTGGCTGCATCACTGCTTAGTAGAACTGCTCTGTCGTCGATCTCATTCGGTGGCGCAAATGACCGAGTTCATCACCGGGGCCAGGCTCCCTGACAACCAAGACCTCTTAACCAGGCGGTGGTCAGAGGGAAACCCAAAAATGTCTTATTTTCCTCAAGCGCATGACAAGGTATTGGACGTATAGTACCTCTGCCTCAAGTCAATGGACAAGAACCAGCATCTACCCCTAGGCCATAAGGCCCTAAAACATGACTGCCAACACTCTCTTGCTTTCCCTTCATGACTGAATGCACACACGCGCACACACACAGACACACACACACACACACACACACACACACACATAAATAACTTGAACTTCAATTAGCATGTTTGGAAAAGTGCCTTTAACTATGTCACTGTGAGTGGACACAATCTTAGTGAAGCATATGACAAATACAATGTGATTTGATTAGGTAACAGAATTTAACATGGGAATGTCAATCTAATTCTGTGTTCTACATGACATTTTTGACATTCTAATTCCATGATACACTGGGAATTTTAGACATTCTAATTCAATGATCTACTGACAATTCAGACCCCTTCCATACTAAGTCAATACTAATGCCTCTTCATACAGGCGCTAATATTTCAGTCTGTGTTTAGGGGCCATGACCACCAGTCATAAGGGCCGGATGCCATTGTCGTTCTTGCTGTGTCAACCGGCGTAGCCAATCCCCAGTCACACAGGAAGTGCCCTCCTCTCACGTAGCTTTGATTGGACGCTTTGGTCCGGCCGCTTTGTGTGGTGCAGATTACGGTGTGTGAGACTTGATAGTAACACAAAATGAAGAGAACATTTTCAACACGTCCTGCTCCGAGAGTTTTTTTTAGGAATGAACCGGGTGCATCCTAAATGGATCCTATGGTCAAATAGGGAACTACTTTTGATGCGGACCCAAAGGGCTGTAGTCACGAGTAGCATGCTATATAGGGAATGTATTTGCCATTTGGGATTGAGCCGTAGTCATCTGTTCCAGTGCATATTGTGCCCTCAGTACTTTCATAACAGATGACTCTGTTTATCATGACATTCATAAAGGAACAGTTTCGGCCTGCTGCGCTTTGTTTTGTAACTAAGAACAGAAGGAACAAGCTGTTTCTTGATTACACGTGTACTTGGTACGAACGACCCAGAAAAAAAAGTGTCTTAGTCACTAAAAAGAACGTAATTTTTTTACGGATGTATGTTTTTTCCCCCCGATTTTCCCTTTATTCTTACCTCACTAATGTCATGATGTCATTGTACGTACAATACGCATCGCCCCGCGGAGCACTCAGCTGCATGTCCGACGGCGGCGCGGCCGGGGCAATAACCTGTATTGTGGCAGAACGTTCGCCGCTCCAAAAGAGAGCTTTAGACCGCTGTCTCACCTGGGATACACTAGAACTTCAACCGGAACATTCCCAGGTATCAATCGTTCTCCACGGTCCCGGTTATGGGGCCCGGGCGGCGTGCGCTATTTTAAGCCGACGGCCTGTTCGGCATTCCGGCTCGCTGAGTTTATCGTCTCCGTCTCGCTGGGTTTATCGTCTCCGGTCTGGATGGTTGATGCATTACACTTCAAACACGGGGTGAATCTCAATCCTCTAAAGCAACCTTCTTCCCCTGTATTCTTTCCCTCGTCCACTGAAATGTGCAAGAGGTGAAAGCGTGAAGGGGCGTTTTAGCCCAGTCGTTCAGCATATTTACGTTTGAAATGTACTTTAAAAGGACTTTAAATAGAGCCAGGGGACATGGAAAAAAATCCATATTGCCATAAACTGCCTGAATGGTTAATACTTTTGTAATTAATTATTAATTAACTAATACCATATATTGATTGTTGTAGCATGAACATTGTCCCATCAATCAACCATGTAAGCAAACCCATTTGACATTGATTTCTCCAGTATTGTTTTCTTATGGTGATGAGTGCCATATCAGCCGTATGCCTTTGATAAGTAACCGGTAGTCTGTCTCGATACTTTTTGGTGTATTGTCCAAGCTCTGCACGGAACCATCCTCTTCCTGATCACTCTACGGATGAGAGAAGCCAAAGAGAGAATGTCACTGTGGTGTATTGACATAAGGAAAGGGGATGGTGAGAGGAAGAAATATTAGACTACTGAGATGCAGCTCATAGCTCTGAATTGACCCTGGCCCGCACCTTGACCTTCAGGATTACACCAGCAGTGGTCACATCTCTTGACTGTGGTTACAATGTCCTCAGGTCCTGTTTGCTTATTGGCTGCCATTTGAGCGTGTGACGGATCAGAGAGCATCCAGCTTGGCGCATCTGCTCTTGGCAGCATTGGCAAATTAATTCATTATTTTGTTTATTCATTGACTTACTATAAATAGTAAGGCAGAGTAATGGCCTGGGGACGTGTGTACGGGCACAGTACCCTAGAACACACACACAAAGACACGGAAACACGTCCTCACTTGTGTAAAACTCCAACCCGTCCTCACATCTATAGGATTTCGAGTACAGCCCCCCTCCCCCACATGAACTCCCCCAATTCAAAGAGTTTTGAAACTGAACTCAACCCGGTTTACTCGCTGTGGAAACCTTAGCCCTGCCAAGGATGGTCAGTAATAAATCCCCTTTTCAGTTTGAAGCTGTTACTTAGAATGATGGCCATCTGGGTTGGTTCCTATTCTCACTGCTCAGCCGGTCTGTTCGGCAGAGTTGTGCTTGGCGGTGAAAGCCGCACACTCACACACACACAAACACACACAAGCCCCACAGAGACCTTCCTACATACTGTAGCTACCATGGAGTATAGTCCCGTTCAGTGCTAATCATGTTCAGCTACGTCAACATGAACAACGGGGAACAAGACAATCGGCTAGATATTGTGTTATTAATGGCCGCTTTCCCGGATGTATCATTGTGTTCGCGTGTTACAATGCAATTCATTCCTTTCGACTGCATCTTCGAATCATTTTCTTACACCAGATGGTATTCACTCCCACGCAACACTTGTCCCTGCGACGGCGGAGACCTCATGCCAATCGGAGGCAACGGCTTCATATGCCACAGCGCGAACAGTTCTTGTTCCTCATCCGTGAGGTTGTTGGTATTGTTTCTTATGGAACGGTGAGGTCATGGTGATTGTGCCTTATGCAAAACTGATGTCATAGTTATTGTTCCTTGTGGACCAGTGACGTCATAGTTCTCATTTTGCAGTAAAACATGGATGTCATGAGAGTAGGGATTTGTTGGACAAATGATAACCCTTCCAGTACCGCACCCTGACCAAGTCCCAAATCACACCCTATTCCCTACTTAGTGCACTACTTTCATGGTGAAAACAAGTTCATAACAGTTGCCGTTTTAAGACGACTGCCTGACTTCAAGAACGGTGTCGATTTACCTTGCCTGCATATGAGAATAAACAGCTTTTTTCAGAAACAGCTATTTTCCCCCTCAGTGTTCAGCTGCAAAGCTATTAAAGAAGGATATTTGTGTTGAATCGCTGCCAGCTAATTAAGAATGTTTTGCTTTTCTTAATGGCATATTCAGTTCAGATATAATTCAGAGTTAATTGGCACATTTGTATCATCCAGTATAACTTCATTATGTAGATTTAATGTTCCTTCCAAGTGTTAACAAAACTAAACAGCTGAACATACATAAGGCCATTCCCCAGTGGCTGGTGGACTCAGTTCTTGTTAAGTCATTTAAGCCCCCCCCCTCACACTAACCTCATGTGCTTTCTTCTTCCAGGGCGGAAAAAACTGAGGTGTTGAGCGACGACCTACTGCAGGTACACGAGGGTAGAAGTGTGTGTGTGTGTGTGCGCGCGCGCGCATGTTTGTGTACGTGTGTATATTTGCATGTGGTTGTGTTGTATGTGCCAGCTTCATGAGAGGTATTAAGGATTGTGTGATTCATGATAGAGGTGGGGATCAGCTGTGTGTTATTCAGCAGCAAAGGTGTGTAGATGTGGTGTTTGTACAAGTATAACTGTCTGAATTGGGAACAAAAACTTTCAAAAGCATTGTAAAAGAAGGAATTTATTCTGGGGAAATAGGTGATTCTGGGTCCCATGAAGAAAATATATATTCTAGGATTAATGGTTAGGTAAAGCTTAAAAGTAAAAGAAGGGGCAATGGCTAAAATCAGGGTTGGGGTAAGGGTTATGTTCATGGTTAACATCAGGGATTTGGAGTTACGAGGACAAGGGTTGGGAATGGTGATTGGAAATGGTTTGGGTCCACGGAAGCATAGTAGAACCAAGATGTGTACAGCCTGGGCCAACTGCTAATTTGTGTGTATTTGCATCTCTGCGTGTTCAGGTGGAGAAACGGTTGGACCTGGTCAAGCAGGTGACCCACAGCACTCACAAGAAGTTGACTGCCTGCCTACAGGGCCAGCAGGGGGCAGACGACCGGGAGAAGAGATCCGTCAAGTCTCCCTCGGTAAGCAACCGGAATATTTTGGAAATTTAAACTGCGTAAAATAAGGGGTTTCCTTTATTCTGAAATAATAAGATGTCTTCCTCAAGGGCAGCTCTAATTCAACTTGTGCTTGTTGGCACAATGATTTCGAACCAGCAAGCACTGCTCCAGCTGTTAGGATTTCTACTGCCCTACAAAGTTTAGAAAATGAACAGCGATCGTCAATTTCTGTTACTTCTGATTTAGTTGGCTTGTTCTTGTGTCAGGAAACTAAATACCACATTAATTAGATAATATAACTGCTAATAGAACAGATGAAAGAGTTTTGACAGGACATTTTGTTACTGCGTTTTCCTGTGATTTGCAGTAAACGTAGAAAAAAAATGTGAGTTAAACATTTTGGGAAGTATCCCCCCCAATATGTATTGGTTTTTGGATATCCATGTTGTTGAAATCCTCGATTGTATCTAATTCCAATATATTCCGTAGAAAAATCCCAACTGGGATTCTTTGGGAAAACTGTACTTTTTTAATTAGTGGAATTTTGTGACTGAAAAACTTACAGGAATACATTGTGTCTTTCATCAGAAAAAGCTCCCCCTTACAATCCTAGCACAATGTATGGTAGAAGGAGCTGCAATACTGGGAGACGACTCCCTCTTAGGGTGAGTTCCTGTCCACACAAATGCCAACACACACACACGCACCTACACACACACATACTGTACACACACACACATATTGATTCTGCCAATGTCCTCAATGAACTTGTCTTCTATTTGATGTATTCTCATTGGATGTGGCTGGATGGTTACTGATGTTTTAATTGGCTCTTTTTTTCGTTTCATTGAAATTGGCTGTGACTGGTCCAACTGACATTGTGATTGGGTCTCGCATTTACAGAAAGATGCTGAACCTGTGTGGGGAGACGGAGGAGAAACTGGCCCAGGAACTCATCCAATTTGAATTCCAGATAGAGAAAGATGTGGTCGAGCCTCTCTACGAGCTGGCTGAGGTGAGCCCCTTTCCAGGCGCACTTGAGGTACACCATCGGTCGCCAGTTTGGCTGAGTTAGCAGTAACGCTAAATTTTAATGCTACCCTTGTGTACAAAAGCAAGTCATGGTACATGTATACAGTTACTCTGGGTAACATGCAAAATAAATGTTTTTCTTATGTAAATAATAACTTGTTTATATTATTTATACATGCAAAGTTGATTATATTATTTAGACATGCAAATCCAATCAACACCAATGCGTCTCTATTGCTTTTTTAAAAAAATAATTATTTCGTCATTTAGTAAATGCATTTATCCACTGTGACTAAGCAATTAGGCTGAACTGCCTTGCTCAGGGACAAAAGTCATTCAATAAAAACAGTCCACGAAATACCGAAAAACATAAACCCAATTATAATTCTCTGTCATGTCGAGAAACTAGGTGAGCCCATGCTCTGTTCATCAGGATTGTCTGATCATTATCTGTTCATCTCATTATTTTGCTGATCGTCAGAAACAATTTTTGCATTCCGATTACTGCCTGTTATCAACTCCTGGGCTGGCAAATATCCCTCCCCTTCTGGATAATGAGGAGGTAATTGGATGTAGTCATGTGCGGAGCAGAGTCTGATTGGTTTCTTTCTCTTCCCAGGTGGACATCCCCAACATTCAGAAACAGAGGAAGCACTTAGCCAAGCTGGTCCTGGACATGGACTCAGCCCGCACACGGTGAGAGACAGACAGCTTATCCTTCATCCTCTTCAGTGACCCTCTGTTATGAGATGCTAACGTGCTAACGTTTAGACAAGCATGTTCTCCTCTCTTTGGTTGTTTCCCTACAAAGCCTAGTAAAGGAGGATGCACCCTCTTTGTTGGTGTTCCGTCATCTTCTCTCTCCCTTTGTGCTTGTAGGTTTCACCAGTCATCCAAGTCCTCCAGTCACCCTAGCAATCTGCAGGCGGGCGGGGCAAAGGGTGAGGCCCTGAGAGAAGAAATGGAGGAGGCAGCCAATCGGATGGAGATCTGCAGGGTGAGTGGGATGGCTCTGTGCTAGGGCTCCACCTAACTTCGGCTTTCTGTGGCTCCTCGATCGCAGCCTGTCTCCTCAGAAACCAGGAAGTGAGGGACGATTCACTGTAAGCCTCCTTTGATCAGCCTCATCTCCTCATCCCTATTGATGAAATGGGAGTAACCAGATAGAAGAAGATAGTTTAGGCCATAATGAATTTCATTTGGCAGTCTTAGTTTGGACAATGAAGTGACATGACACTCATGACCATCTCTTTTTTTCTTGATTCCAGGATCAGTTGTCCGCAGATATGTACAATTTTGTGGCCAAAGAAATAGACTATGCAAACTACTTTCAGACGGTTAGTATATTTTGTGTCTATGCATTTACCTTGATGTCCACACAGGATACAGGCCTTTTGCTGAGGCAGTGTTTAATGTTCACCTTTTCACCCAGCTTTGTCTTTCCCTCTCTCTGTCTTTGTCTTTATCTCTCTCTCCTTCTGTTTCTCACTATTTCTCCTCTGTGTGTCTGGGTCTAGCTCATAGAGATCCAGGCAGAGTATCACAGGAAGTCTCTAGAGATCCTCCAGAGTGTCCTGCCCACCATTAAAGCTCACCAGGGTAAGTAACACTAGTGTGTGTGTGTGTGTGTGTGTGTGTTTGTGAGTTTAATTGTTGTATAATGTGTTGTAGTGTGTGTGTGTGTGTGGGGGGGGGGGGGGTCATGCGTTTGTGTCTGTTGTATAATGTGTGTTTGTCTGTGTGCTTGTGTCTAACTGTTGCATAATGTGCGGGTACCTACCACAGAGGCGTGGGTGGAGAAGCCGTCTTATGGCAAGGCCCTGGAGGAACACCTGAACATCAGCGGCAGAGAGATCGCCTTCCCCATCGAGGCCTGCGTCACCATGCTGCTGGAGTGTGGCATGCAGGAGGAGGTATTACTCTGTAATAACCCCTGCAGGGACTGACCAGCCATCTGGCATTTCGGGCAAATCCCATATGGGCTGGTCCGTTTTTATCCAGGCTCAAAATTGGATCCTATGTGTGTGTAAAATATACGGTATAGTTCTAAATTTCAGGGAGAAATGATTGGCCCCATGTCTGATTTTCTGCTTTGTTGCAGATTTTTACATTGAATTTGGTCAGCTCTTTTTCTGAATTGTAATAATATATAGAGGTTGTCTGAGAGAAGAATGACGGTTAGGTGTTTGTTTAATTTGTTTGGTGTGCAATGTAATCAAACATGCAATCTTTAGGAGTGAAAAGGTATTGCGCCCCCTAGTTAATTCAAACCAATATAAGGGATTATTATTCCAGTGTTTTGATACCTTGGTAAACTATCAGGCCTAATTTGGGCCAGCCCTGCCTAGCAATCTTGCTAGGTTTACAAAGCGATTTCTAAGGGTCTGTGGTGCCCCGCAACCACTGCCAGTTATATTGTCCAAATGGAGAACGTTTGGGAGAGCAGTGAATCTTCCCAGGATTGGGCGTCCTGCAAAAATCATCCAGGTAGTCACCGAGAATCCTGTAACAGCATCCAGCGATCTGCAGGCCTTTCTCTCTTCTGCTAAGGTCACTGTGACCGCTCATGACCACCATCAAAAAGACACTGGGCTAAAATTGGATGCCTGGCCGAGTAACAAGGTAGAAACCATTGCTCACTGAGAAGAACATGGATTCTTGTTTGCCAGAAAGCACTTGGTTGATCCTCATGAAATGGAAATGTCTGTGGAAAACCAAACGCTGCATTCCCCAGTAAGAATTGCATACCGAAAGCCAAGCACGGTGGTGGTGTCATGGTGTGGGGATTCTTTGCTGCCACAGGACAGCTTGCCTTCATTGAAGGAACCATGAATTCTGCTTTGTATCAGAGTATTTTGCATGGAAGATGTCAGGACATCCACCTGTAAGCTGAAACAGAAGCCCAGCTGGGTCGTTGAGCAAGACTCCGAAACACGCAAACATAGTTTGAGTGAAGTATCATAACCATGTTAAAAAAGGTTCCATTTCATCTAATATTAGGTCTGGTTGAGGATCTGATAACATTCATTGCAAAAAATATGTTAAAAAGCCAATAATCAGATGGGGTTGGATATTTTATGGCGCTGTGTCTTTAGTTCAGTTTCTATTGTTTTTTACGACCCTGCTCTTACCTGCTAACATCCTTCTGGCTGGATTTAGGGTCTGTTCCGAGTGGCTCCCTCGGCCTCCAAGTTGAAGAAGTTAAAAGCCTCCCTGGACTGTGGCGTGATGGACGTACAGGAGTATTCTGCTGATCCGCACGCCATCGCAGGTGACCTTACAAACCCAGACACACGCCGAGGCAGCAGGCAACCCGGCGGTGGGCCCGTAACTGAAAGGTTCATGGTTCGAAAGGTTCATGGTGTTTCAGTGAGAGGGGGATATGCGAAAATACACATTTCCATTTCACACAAAAAAATCCACTGCCTACATGTGAGAATAAGGAAAAGCGCAAGCACCCACCTAATTATTATGTACTATTATATACCACACACACTCACACACTGTCACTTGCAGATGAACTAACACCTCCGCACACACGCCTCGCGCCTCTCTCTGGCGGAGCGCAGGCGGTGGTCTCTATAGCAACGGCCCTTTCCCTCTCCTCCTATGTTTTACATAGAACCATGCCTCCACAAAAACACACAATCAAGTAGAGGCTCCCTGTGTTTGGGAACCTTTGTCTTTAACAGTTGTGCAATTAACAGAGATCTGCAATGTGGCCCAAGTAATCCTGTCCCTTATATAGTGCACCAAAGCTCACGTGGGTCCGGCTAAAAGTAGTGTACTATGGAAACATTTGATCGCCATTTGGGCCGACCTACTGTTCAGTTTAGCTGTGGGGTTTTTACAGTACGTCTCTCCCTCCCCTGTAACATTGCCGGCCACATCCTCGGTTAAATGGGTGGACGGTTGCGTTGCGTCCATGCGCTTTTTTCTTCAATATTTCCAGAGAACCACACCTCCCCCAGGCCTAATGAGATTCTCTTGGTTTCTCTCTTTTTTTCCCCCTTTTACATTTTCTTTCTCACTCTCCCCCTCCCTCCTGCCCACATCGTTCCATCCGTCTCCTCTTTTTCCTTGTTGTCCTCAGGGGCTCTGAAATCATACCTCCGTGAGCTCCCAGAGCCGCTGATGACCAGTGAACTTTATGACGAGTGGATCCAGGCGTCAAAGTGAGTAGACTCAGTCCTGACTGAGTACCAATAGCCAGAGCCCATCCGACACATACTGGACTCCCGGTAACCAGCTGGGGAGACTCACAGGAATAAAATGACAATAGAGTATGACTATTCTATTTGGATTGTCACCATAGTGATTCATAATTACCATGACCGCCACCTTGCTACAACAGGAAAATAATTCTGTAGCAGTGATTGTGTGTATTCCAATGAATGAGAAGCTTTGTATATTTAGAGACTCTTCATAAGGGAAAATCCCAGTCAGAAATTGCAACGTGGATTTTGACAATGTCAGGAACCTCTTTGAACCCTATAGCTACCCTACACGTTTTAAATTCCCGTTAATATATAATTCCCTGCAAATGAATATCGTAGAGCTGTAGACCTTAGAGCCCTGCTCTGTTCCCCTCCCCAGTATTCAGGACATGGACAAGAGGCTACAAGCCTTGCTGGCAGCGTGTGAGAAACTACCAACGGACAACTTAAACAATTTCAGGTCAGAGACCCTCCCAACTTCCATCACTCACTCCTTTTTTAGTTTACTGACAAATCAGTGTTTTTTTTGTAGCCTGTGCTCTAGCTGAGTGCTGTAGTTCTGGGTTGTGTCATAAATGGCATCCTATACTTAGTGAAACTACATTTGACCAGACCTACAAAGTGGACCCCATTGACCCCAGTCAAAACTAAGCAGTTAGGAGCCATTTGGAAGGCAGACAGTGTGTCTTGGATTATCTGGGTTAAAGTCCCTATGGCGGTGTTCACTAAAATATTGATAACCAACAGGGGCCAGCAGGGGGTTGGGTGTGTGTGCTGGTATATGTGCGGGTGTCTTTTGTTTTGGTTCAACCATCTTAAGGTTTTTTCCGTCTAGTGCGCTTTCTATTTGGTGCGACTTGATCTCTGGGGATTTAGTCCTGGCTACTGTCATGCACTTTGGGGACAAATGTTGCCGTGCAAAAAGGTATACAATACATTTGAGTGATTTACCGTCCATCCATTTCTCCGTCTCCTATCAGATACTTAATCAAGTTCTTAGCCAAACTGGGAGAGTACCAGGAATCAAATAAGATGACTCCCGGTAACATGGCCATAGTTCTGGGCCCTAACCTGCTGTGGATGCACTCCAACGAGACTGGGTACGTGTCTAATGCAGTGTATTTTTCTCTCTGCCTCATACCTTTACATTTTAGAAATGCAGCAGACACTCATCCAGACATTCATCCAGATCGACTTACTTGGCTTGATAGTTTTTACGTTTCAGTGGTGTTCCCATCACAGCAGAACTGTATGAGTGGGATCCCTTTAAATACAGCTCCGGAAAGAATTAAGAGACCACTGCACCTTTCCAAAAAAAGTCGAAAAGGAAGGTTTTAAGTGAGGAACAGAAGGGTTCAAATTAAGAGACCACTGCAAATTGAACACTTCTTTTCCTCACTCAAAACTTTCCTTTTTTTTGGAAAACTTTTTTGGAAAGGAAAGAAAAAGGTGCAGTGGTCTCTTAATTTTTTCCGGAGCTGTATGTGTAGTTGGGTTAATTCACTTGGTACAATCAACGGTAACCTATGGAAGAGTCCCAAAAGTTCAAAATCAAAAGTGCAGCTAAATCAAGTGCCCGTTAATAGCCTGTTGATTTATTTACTGTCTTATTGGGTGTGTTGTTTCCAGGAACATGACAGAAATGATGACCACAGTGTCTCTTCAGATCGTCGGCATCATCGAACCCATCATACAGCACGCCGACTGGTTCTTCCCAGGAGGTGATTAACACAAACACAAGCCTACACAACACACACATACACACACACACACACAGATCGCAACCCTCCGTCAAGTGTGTGCACGGGGGGACGGCGTGAGGCGCCAGCCTCCTGTGTTTAAAGCCACGAGGTGATCAATTTCTCCCTCCTCCCTCCAGAGATGGAGTTCAACCTGACAGGCTGCTACGGCAGTCCCATCCACTCCAACCACAACTCCAACTACAGTTCCATGCCCTCGCCAGACATGGACCAATCAGAACGCAAGCAGTCCCACGACCAGGGCCGACGCCCACTCAGCGTGGCCACCGATAACATGATGCTGGAATTCTACAAGAAGGATGGGTAGGCGGGTGCTAGCCTCCTCCGCCGCACCATCCTCCCTCATTCTGTCTCTCTTTCTCCTCCCTATTTCTCTTGTCCCTCACTCTTTTCTTCCTCTGTCTGTCTCTCTCTCTCTCTCTCTCTCTTCATGATGCATTAAACCCACGAGAGCTACTTCTTCCTTTTGGTTTTTGTCGAGGCAGATTCTTAAGAAACACTTGGCTTGTTCGCTAATCTTACCTTACTGAAGGAACTGTACTGTAATTGTAATGCTTGGGTCCCACTTTTAACAATCAATCAATTTCAAGGCATAATAAATCTAAAACATTTCACACACACACACACACACACACACACACACACACACTCACACTCATGCATTCACATACATCCACAGTTTATTTAAATAGTCCCAGCCTGGTAATTTGCTCCGTCACCATCTCTATGGTAACACAGCAGCAGTCATAGAGGGCTGCTTCTAGTTGCTTCTTATTCTTCTGAAATCTACTCACACACGGATGCACACACACCTGCGTGCACACAAAAACACACACACCAGCCTATCACTGTCAGTCTGGGACGTTGCCTGCCATCTCTGACTCACCAGGTGGAAAATCACTAGCAGCCCTAAATCCTCCCTCACAGGGATGTTAAACAGGAAAATACTAGAGATACCTTTTCCAATTTATGTACTAATTTTTGAGCATGCACTTAAGCTGAAAAGGGCTCCTCTCTGTTGGAAATACTGGTATAATACGTAGCTGTTATCCATTTAGGATAATGATCAGTTTTGTTACTGCTGCTTTTCAAAGGGCTGGCCATTATCCCTTAGCTGGGCAGAACGTTGTGAGGCTGTCTTTGTCTTTGAGTCTGTCCACTCCAGAGAACTTAGCTTGGCTTAATTATAGTTTTAACTAACAAGCAACTATTTGCCTCTTGGTAGGACAGGCAAATAGTTACCTTCTCTCCTTGTTTTGAATCCAATTCCCCAAAACACACTGCAATGTAACCCTCTAAAGCCACGGCCTTCCACGCTAGTCCCTTCTGGCGCCCCCTAGCCATCCATGCTAGTCCCTTCTGGCGCCCCCTAGCCATCCATGCTAGTCCCTTCTGATGCCCCCTAGCCATCCACGCTAGTCCCTTCTGATGCCCCCTAGCTATCCATGCTAGTCCCTTCTGATGCCCCCTAGCTATCCACGCTAGTCCCTTCTGAAGCCCCCTAGCCTTCCACATTAGTCCCCTCTTAAGCACCATAGCCTCCTATACTAGCCCCCTATAAAGACATCTAGCTTTCTTGCCTAACCCTTTACCCCTAACCTAAAGCTCACCCTGCAATAGACATACCACTCACCCCCTATGCAGTTCCTTTGTACTTTGTATGATCATCACATTCCAGCATCCACATGTCTAACATACCAACTAGAATGTACGTCACATGCATAGTTTCATACATAGTATGCTGGTGTAAATGTTGCAGTTTACCTCTGCTTTCCTCTATGTACATCACGTTCATAGCTTCATACGTACCATACTTGTGTAAATGTTGCAATTTGCTACTGCAGTCTTCTATGTACGTCATGTTCATAGCTTCACATGTAGTATGCTGGTGTAAATGTTGCAATTTACATCTGCTGTCCCCTATAGCCCGCTAGACTACACGGGCCTAGCTCCTTAGCCTTCTACCTTATCCACTGGTCTTGCTCTCTCTACTGCTCCCTAACCACTGTAGCCACTGAGAATGCTGTTCATTTAATGCTGTTAGCATTAAGCACTATTGTTGCTTCTAAACCCGTCCCCAGACTCAGAGCACTGGCTTTGGACACCGCCCATTGCAATAGGATATCTTCTGTTGAGCAGACCTCAGGCTGTAAGGACAACACCTGACTTACTTTTAAATATATTTGGGGGGTATTTTATTATTTTGAATGACGGGACAGCAAAAAGGATAGGCTAGGGAGATAGGTATGTAGAGGGAGACCGAGAGGAAGAGCATAGGCGGTCGGCCGAACTGGGGCTCATACCCCACCGTCCCCCGTTGTCATCCGGGGGCGTTGTCTGGTCCAGAGTTTAGACCAGTACACCAGACTCCAGCACACCCTCTCTAAAGGGTGAAACTGGCATTCTGGTGCCAGGACAACAATCCCTCCCTCGACATCAGCACTACACAGTACAAAGGAGATGATAGTTGACCTTAGGAAGCAGAGGAGGGGGCGCTCCCCAATCCACATCAGTGGGGTTCACACATAACGGAGGACTTGTAATGAACCATCAATGACCAGTCATCTAAAGACGTCCGGCATGCTACCCTGGACCTTCTCAAGACACCATCTCTCCTTCATCAAGAGCTGCATCATGACTCATTGGGCTGGGGCTCTGAACGGCTCCCCAGGCACTGCCGGGGCTCTGGAGGTTCTCCAAATTCACTACCAACGCTTCACAGATGCGTCCCAGCTGGCATTGACCCCAATCTGCCGGGCTGCTGTTTCCAGCAGGAGCTGGAATGGAGGCCCTAAGGTGGGTGAGCCCAGAGCAGTGGGAAAGAAACTGAAAACATGGCTGTCCCCTGCATCTCCAGCCCAGGGCTGTTGCCCGAATTGTTCACCAGTGTAACAGGAAGAGACACAATACCAGAGGAAAATATACCCCCAACAAATACCACAAACCTCTGGACAGGGTACAGCATCACACACTTCCCTTCTTTTTCAACTGCTCAGAGTTGCAGCCATTTACTCTCCCACTGACAAGACGTATTTGAGGGCATTTTTGCCTCGTCAAGGGGTGGCCGTTCAAGGGCAGCAGCTAGGCGGCGTTTAAGGGCCTCCATTTTGAAGCCCTGGGGTTCTCCCTTTGGCGTTGGCCTGGCGCTGATATATCAGGAGACAGTTTCTGTCTGCAAGACATCATCTTGGTCCGTTAACCTATACTGACTCTGCTCAACTGGGAACACATGACGTTACTCACACATTGAACCATACTGACAGACATTAGCACAAGTCTGAATATTTAGGGAAATTCTCAATGTTATTATTTTCATTGGTACTCTGTTCGATGCTTTTTATTATTTATTTTTTCTTCAGTCAGATTTATCTGAATCTATTAATTTCTAGCATTGTCTAGCAGGAACTTGTAAGTAATACCTTTGTTGTGTGGTTTGCCTTGTGTGTCCTATGCATACAACCATTAAAATCATGAAACCTGAAACTTGGCCTAGCCCAATTTGTAGCTCCCTAGCTTTCTACACTGTCCACTGGCTTAGCTCAATGTATCACCTTAGCCTTTTACATTAGCCACTGGCCTAACCCTCAATGATTCTCCTTAGTTTTCTATACTAGCCCTGGTCCAGCTAGACCAGTAGCTCCCTAGCATTCTGTACTTGCCACTGACCTCGCGGTCTCCCTAGCTTTCTACACTAGCCACTGGCTTAACTCTCTGTAGCTCCTTTGCCTTTAACACTAGCCACTGGCCTAGCTCTTTCTGTAGCACCTTAGTTTTCTTTCCTTGCCCCTTGCCTAGCTACAAGAGTAGGTGGACAGCTAGGCCAGTGGCTAGATTAGTTGGCTAGGGAGACAGCTTGACCAGTGGCTAGTGTAGAATGCTTGGGAGCTACTGGTCAAGCTAATCTAGCCACTGGCCTAGCAGTCTACCTAAATAATAATAATAATACATTATATTTATATAGCGCTTTTCAGGGACCCAAAGACGCTGTACAAAAGTGACATGGAACAGAAAACAAACAAAAAAAGAAATACTATGAGAAAACAACAAAGATTGAGAGTGTGGGATTTGTCATGGCTATGGGTAGGCTATTTTGAACAGATGAGTCTTGAGGCGTTACTTGGAAGATGGGGATAGTCTCAGAGTCACGGATGGTTTTGGGGAGAGAGTTCCAGAGACGAGGAGAAACCCTTGAGAATGCCCTGTCACCAAAGCCTTTGAGCTTGGACTTGGGGATTATGAGGTGGTCTGCAGTACTGGAACAGAGTGTGTGTGTTGGTTGATAAGGAAGAAGAAGGTTGGAGAGGTAGGCAGGGGTGATATTGTTTAGGGCTTTATATGTCAATAGGAGGATCTAGCCTTTTACACTAATCACTGGCCTAGCTTGGTCTAGCTCTAGCCTTCTAAACTAGCCAGTGGGCTAGCCTTCTTTACTAGCCACTGGATTAGCTTGTTATACCTCCCCAGTGTGCTACACTAGCCCCTAGTCTAGCTTGTAGCTCCCCAGCCTTCCAAACTAGCCACTGGTCTAGCTCACTCTGTAGCTCCCTGGCCTTCTACACCATCTATTGACCTAGCTCTCTGTAGCTCCCAAGCCTATTAAACTAGCCCCTCCTATACTTGTCATTGGTCTAGCTCTTTGTATTTCCTTAGTCTTCTATACTAGCCACTGGCCTAGCTCTCTGTAGCTCCATAGCCATCTAAACTAGCCACTGGCATGGCTGTCTCCCTAGCCTTCTCTACTAGCCACTGCCCTAGTCCCCGCTATACCTCCCAAAACTGCTACAGTAGCCTCTAGCTTAGTTCTCTATAGCTCCCTAGCCTTCCAAACTTGCCACTGGTCTAGCTCACTCTGTAGCTTCCTAGCCGACTCTGCCTAATATATCAAAAGAAAATAAATCAAAATATGCATGTGCACCAAACATTGAAAACCATAAAAGGCTTGAGAAAAAAGAAATCACTCAAAGAAAATAAGCTCATCAAACATCGTTAGATTACTGAAGCCCCCTAGCCTCTGTTAACAAGAAGCGAAAAGAATGTGTCTCTGACTTGTCTTTCGTCTTCTGCCCCGTCAAAGCAGCATACGGAAAATTCAAAGGTACTGTATACATTTAATCTCATCAGATGCCATCCTCTCCTAATCTCCTCATCTCCTCCTCTCCATCTCTCCTGACTGTTCTTTCATCCGTTTGTCATTTGACTGTCTCGGTCTCTCTCCCTCAGTATGGGTGTCCGGGTGATGGACACATCCTGGGTGTCCCGTAAGGGCTCGTCCACTCTGGCCCGTAAGGCCTCGTCCACCCCTCCCAGTGTCCAGGGCCCTGGCTCTCCTGCTGACCACTCCCTCATCTTGGAGCAGCCTGGGGAGCTGGCAACCTCCCCTTCACCCACTCCTCCACCAGGGGAAAGGGACCGGGTCGGGTAAGTCCACCACCTCCGCCACTTCCTTTCCTCCCTCCTCACCTCTTCGTCATCACCATCATCATCTTCACCTGCTCTCCATGGACTGGTCTTCAATTGTTTGATGTGTTGTTCCGTATTTTTTTTGGGAGTAAGTTGTCCTGTTATGTGTCTCAATTTCCTCTCCTCCCATCTTGGATATCATTTTTGGTTCCATCCTGTTTGTCTACTCGCCTTCACTGTAATGTTAGTTTTAAAAGCGTATACTGTGTTTTAAATTGTACCAATACTACATGTTTGTTTGATTTAAATGGCATCATATGATTTCAGTCAAGTGTGACGGCATGTTGTTGTTCAACCTGATGCCATTATCATGGTATGGCTTGAGCTGACCTCTGTTATCACGGTTTTCTGCTGACACACACTTATTCTCTGGCATTGACCATTTTGATTTCTAGTGTTTTCATGAAGTGCACGAGTTATGAATACAACCCATCCCAGTTAACTTCACATTAAAGGACCAATCTGGGATTGAAACATACTTTTTTAAGTAGTATAAATCCCAGAGTGCACTTTTAATAATGGTTGCTTTATCATGACATGTTGCTCCTGTGGGGCAGAAAGGCTGTTAATCTGATATGCTTGGATCTGGCTTTTGATTGGCTTATTTCTGCAGCTCTTTGAGCCAATATTCTGTCTCACACTGCTCTGGGCTGGCTTAGGGAACTATAAATTCATTTGTAGGATTTATATTTGATCACCCTGACTTCATTCACCTTTACAAAAGAAGTATAAACCCCTACAAAATGAACTTTATTCTAATTTTCTGTTACAGCAGGGTAATATTCCTGTTTACTGGCTCAAATTCTGCTCCTACATCGGTAGGTAGATTTTCTCTGCGCAACTCTTCCATTGACATTAATGAAGGATTTCCGCAAAGGTCAAGGTGGACCAGTATTCCTAAAACATCTCTGAATAGGAGTGGGGATTGAAATAATTTAATTCTTTAAGCTCATAAGAATATTATAATCAGTGCTCCGAGACGCTTTCTGAACATACGCAACTGTCAGACATAAAGGCAAATGTTAGTCCAACCTATATGGAAAAGATTAAAGACAACAGAGTTTTATGACCTCAAAGCTGAACTACTTCACCTTGACCAACCTCTTGCAGTGTGAAGACACGCTGGTAACGGATGGAGATTTACATGCTACCCAGCAGCACTCTATTAGTTCTCTCCCTTTGCTATGGGAATCTGAACCTTGTGTTCTTCTGCTTGGCTTCTTTTCCTTCTGCTTGTTGTTTATTCTTCCACCAGCGCTTATTGCAGTCCATGTGTTCGGTTCACTAACCACCGCTCACCTGCTTTTATCCGCACCACAAAATAAATTTAGATTTTTTTTATTTATTACATTTTTTTGCCCGGGATTACACCCAAACTAGCAAACGAACTAACACCTCAGTAATCACCCCAAGATAACACTCCACCCCCACCTCAACCACGGCTCCGCTCAACCTTCTCCCTCTGTTAAACCACTAGCGCTGTTTCTTCTTTGTGCTGTTCTATTCTTTATATATCTACAGCTCAGACGACGTGTCGCCCAATCGTCCGGACTCCTCTCACGTCCACCCGCCCCCCGGGCCAGGGGAGGAACGTCCTCCCCCTCCCTACCCCACCTCCTCGTGCCACTCCGTACCCCACCACTTTTACCCGCACCCCAAAGTCCCACCCTGTGCCCGGCCCGTCGCCCCGGGCCCGGAGTCCCAGCCCCCCGGCTCCCCCCCTCCCCCGCTGCGCTGGTCTGGCTTCACCCCTCCGCTCCCGCCTCCCACCTCCTCCTCCTCGTCCTCCTCCTCTTCGCTTGACATCAACTCGAACCCCAAACCCAGCTGCCTGCATTTCCCCCCCAAGCAAGCCCCCCATGCCCTCCCCCACGCCCTCCCGCACGGCCACCCGCTGTCGGGCGACATGTCTCAGCCGCCGCACGCCCCCCCGCCCCCCGACGTGGGCAACGCCTCGCCCCTCTACGCGAAAACCCCACTGGCTCTGGCCCGCCATGACCTGTCCATGGGCAACCCCCCTAGCCTGCTCACCTCCGCCCCCCCGCCGTGGGCTGCCTGTGGCTGTGCCAGAGAGAGAGGACTCCCCAGGCTGACAAGGTAAATACAGAACGCCGTGGCTGCCCGCCTGCCCTCGCCTTCCCACCTGCCTACTTTACTGCCTGCTGGCCTGACCTGACTCGCCCGGCTGCCCCGCTGAGAGACAGGGAGGCACACAGACTGACAGAGTGAGCACATCCAAGATGGGCAGCAGAAAGAGAGAGAGAGAGAGAAAGACAGAGTGGGCGTAGCAGTTTTTCTCCCAGTTGACCACTTGGTCCTGTCCATGTCCTTTATCTTGATGGCTCATATTCATTTTTTTATAATTTTTTTATCCCTCCCCCCACACCCCCCCACCCCCCCACCCCACCCGCTGTTCTCCAATCCGTATCTCAGATTCTGTAACATTCCCGTTGCCGTGGGATGCCTCTTCCAGAGGTTGCCTAGCAACTGTGGATGTTACTGGCAGTACAGCCTGGCGTAGAATGGAAAAATCAATAGTTATAAGACCAGCACAGAACATGGGTATCAAAAACCACGTATATATGTATTTACAGTGCTTTGAAACATTTTCAGATTTTCATTTTCTTGGGCTTATTTCGGCACAGAATTTTTTCAGGGCAGCATGACTCATGATGCAAAATCTATCAAAGACAGAGTCAAATGTAGTGAAGTTGAAAAGGGGCAAATCCTTTTTTTTTGCAGAACTGTATTGCAGAACAGTATTATAATTTTTTTATTAAGTCAGTTGTATATAGTGCTTTTCTGGACACCCACAGGGCTTTACATAAGAAGGGGGAAGTGATGCGTTGCAGCCCATTTGAACCAGAACCCTGACACCAGCCATGAGGAGCAGAGCTGAGGAGTGACATACAGTTGGGTCTGGAAATAATTGGACACTGACACATGTTTTGTTATTTGGGCTGTTCACCAAACTATCTTCAAGTTACAGATAAATAATGAATGTGGGCTTAAAGTGCAGTCTCTCAGCTTTAATTTGAGGGTATTCACATCCAAATGGGAGGAAGGGTTTAGGAATTACAGGTCTTTAATATTCAGCCCCCTCTTTTTCAAGGGACCAAAAGTAATTGGACAATTGACTCAAAAGCTGTTACATGGACAGGTGTGGGCTATTCCTTCATTATTTCTTCATCAATTGAACAGGTTCAATTGATCTACAAAAGCCAGCCCTGTTCTGAAACAGCATTGTTTGGACAGATGAAACTAAGATCAACCTGAAGAAAAAAGTATGGTGAAGGCTTGGAACTGCTCATGATCCGAAGCATACCATATCATCTGTAAAACACGATAGAGGCAGTGCGATGGCATAGCCATGCATGGCTTCCAATGGCACTGGGTCACTAGTGTTTATTGATGATGTGACAGAAGACAGAAGCAGCCGGATGAATTCTGAAGTGTATAGTGATATATTGTCTGCTCAGATTCAGTCAAATTCAGCAAAGTTGATTGGATGGTGCTTCACTTTACAGATGGACAATGACCCAAAACATACTGCAAAAGCAACCTAGGAGTTTTTAAGACCAAGAAGTGCAGAGTTTTTTAAGACAAAGAAGTGGAATATTCTGCAATAGTCGAGTGAATCACCTGATTTCAACCCGATCGAGCATGCATTTCACTTGCTGAAGACAAAATTTAATGCAGAAAGACCCACGAACAAACTACAACTGAAGACATCTAAAGGTCTGGCAAACCATCACAAAGGAGGAAACCCAGCGTTTGGTGATGTCCATGCATTCCAGACTTAAAGCAGTCATTGCCTGCAAAGGATTCTCGACAAAGTATTAATAATTAACATTTTATTTATGAATGTGTTAATTTGTCCAATTACATTTGAACCCCTGAAATAAGGGGACTGTGTATGAAAATAGTTGCAATTCCTAAACGTTTCATACAATATTTTTGTTCGAACCCTTGAATTAATGCTGAAAGTCTGCACTTCAATTGCATCTCGGTTGTTTAATTTCAAATCCATTGTGGTGGCGTACAGAGCCAAAATTATGAAAATTGTGTGAGTGTCCAAATATTTTCGCACCTAACTGTATATCAGTTAGGAACCAGGAGGATGATTAGCTGGCCGTGATGTGTATAGGGCAAGGATGGGAATTTAGCTAGGGCACTGGGAACTAATGATTTACTATATCAAGTCTGTCCGATGTGTTTCTGGGGAACAGAAGGAAAATACCAGAATCTTGCTTAAGTTTTGTCCCTTGTGATCCTCAGTCACCAGCCAATGTTCTGGGATTGGGGAGTTCATTGTCATCCTGTGGTAAACTGTTCTGCTGGCAGAAGACACACTTGAATCTTTACACTAAACATACTGACCACACAGAGTAGGAGGTCATGTGCCTTCCAACTAACTACAGCAGGAAAATATTAATAATGTAGATACAATTTCAGGGCTTTCAGCTTAAACTGACTCTGTCAAAATGAATAATACTTCTCCCTTCCAATGTTTCTGGCAGTTTCTCTCCATGCCAATCAACCCTCACCACAAAGCAACATAAAATGACTCTTCTATAAAGGATTATTTGGCAAATTATACTATTTCTAGGCTCTCTGCTAAAACTGTAGCTGTTGAAATTAAATGTTGTCCTGTTTCCGGCAGTTTCTCTGGTGACGCCGGTGTTCAGATGGAACACCAACAGGCAGGAGAGGCAGCATGAGACATTATACCAAACATATCTCTGTCAGTATCCCAAATGGCACTCTATCCCCCTATGAAGCAAAGTATTCCCAAGGCTCCTGCCAAAAGTAGTGCCATGGAGTTATTTGGGACTCAGGCCTATGTCGATATATCAAGTGAAAGAAACGTAAGCGCTGCGTTAACCAAATTGCTTCGGGGCAAACCATGTTGTAATTGGGGGGTGGGGTGCATTCAATTGGAGAATTAACCAAGCTTTGTATCTGTATATTATATGAGTCACGCATTGACTGTGTCCATCTTTTCTGCCAACAATTCCAAACAATATGGAATACTGGTTCAAAAATACAGCTCTGGAAAAATTCAAGAGGCCACTGCAAAATGATCAATTTCTCTGGTTGTACTATTCATAGGTACAGTGGATATAAAAAGTCTACACACCCCTGTTAAAATCCAGGTTTTTGTGATGTAAAAGAAGGAGACCAAGATAAATCACGTCAGAACTTTTTCCTCTTTTAATAGTGACCTATAATGTGAACAATTCAATTGGAAAACAAACTGAAATCTTCGAGGGAGAAAAATGAAAAATAAAAACCTTACAATAACCTGATTGCATAAGTATGCACCCTCTTATAACTGGGGATGTGACTGTGTTCAGAATTAACCAATCACATTCAAACTCATGTTAAATAGGAGTCATTACACACCTGCCATCATTTAAAGTGACTGATTAATCACAAATAAAGTTCAGCTGTTCTAGTAGGATTTTCCTGACATTTTCTTTGTTGCATCTCAGAGCAAAAGCCATGGTCCGCAGAGAGCTTCCAAAGCATCAGAGGGATCTCATTGTTGAAAGATATCAGTCAGAAGAAGGGTACAAAAGAATTTCCAATGCATTAGATATACCATGGAACACAGTGAAGACAGTCATCATCAAGTGGAGAAAATATGGCACAACAGAGACATTACCAAGAACTGGACATCCCTCCAAAATTGATGAAAAGATGAGAAGGAAACTGGTCAGGGAGGCTTCCAGGAGGCCTACAACAACATTAAATGAACTGCAGGAATTTCTGGCAAGTACTGGCTGTGTGCTCCATGTGACAACAATCTCCCGTATTCTTCAAATGAATGGGCTATGGGGTAGTAGGGTGGCAAGACGGAAGCCTTTTCTTACAAAAAAAAACATCCAAGCCCGGCTGAAGTTTGCAAAAACAAACATCAAGTCCCCCAAAAGCATGTGGGAAAATGTGTTATGGTCTGATGAAACCACGGTTGATCTTTTTGGCCATAATTCCAAAAGGTATGTTTGGCGCAAAAACAACACTGCACATCACCCAAAGAACACCATACCCACAGTGAAGCATGGTGGTGGCAGCATCATGCTTTGGGGCTGTTTTTCTTCTGCTGGAACCGGGGCCTTAGTCAGGGTAGAGGGAATTATGAACAGTTCCAAGTACCAGGCAATTTTGGCACAAAACCTTCAGGCGTCCGTTAGAAAGCTGAAGATGAAGAGAATGTTCATCTTTCAGCATGACAACGACCCAAAGCACACATCCAAATCCACAAAAGCATGGCTTCACCAGAAGAATATTGACGTTTTGGAATGGCCCAGCCAGAGCCCAGACCTAAATCCAATTGAACATCTGTGGGGTGATCTGAAGAGGGCTGTGCACAGGAGGTGTCCTCGCAATCTGACAGATTTGGAGCGCTTTTGCAAAGAAGAGTGGGCAAATATTGCCACATCAAGATGTGCCATGCTAATAGACTCCTACCCAAAAAGACTGAGTGCTGTAATAAAATCAAAAGGTGCTTCAACAAAGTATTAGTTTAAGGGTGTGCACACTTATGCAACCAGGTTACTCTGAGTTTTTTATTTTTTATTTTTCCCCCTCAAAGATTTCAGTTTGTTTTTCAATTGAATTGTTCATGTTACAGGTCACATTAAAGGTGGAAAAAGTTCTGACATGATTTATCTTTGTCTCATTCTTTTACATCACAAGAACCTGGCATTTTAACAGAGGTGTGTAGACTTTTTATATCCACTGTATGTGTGAGTAAAATTAACAGTTTTGTTTTATTCTATAAACTACTGACAACATTACTCCCAAATTCCAAATAAAAATATTGTCATTTAGAATATTTATTTGAAGAAAATAACAACTGGTCAAAACAACCAAAAAAAGATGCATTGTTTTCAGACCTCAAATAATGCAAAGAAAACAAATTCATATTCATTTTTCAACAACAAAATACTAATGTTTTAACTTAGGAAGAGTTCAGAAATCAATATTTGGTGGAATAACCCTGACTTTTTTATCACAGCTTTCATGCATCATGGCATGCTCTCCACCAGTCAGTCACATGGCTGTTGGGTGACTTTATGCCACTCCTGGCACAAACATTCAAGTAGCTCGGCTTTGTTTGATGGCTTGTGACCATCCATCTTCCTCTTGATCAAATTCCAGAGGTTTTTAATGGGGTTCAGGTCTGGAGATTGGGCTGGCCATGACAGGGTCTTGATCTGGTGGTCCTCCATCCACACCTTGATTGACCTGGCTGTGTGGCATGTAGCATTGTCCTGTGGGAAAAACCAATTCTCAGAGTTGGAGAACATTGTCAGAGCAGAAGGAAGCAGGTGTTCTTCCAGGATAACTTTGTACTTGGCTTGATTCATGCGTCCTTCAAAGACAAATCTCCATGATTCCAGCCTTGCTAAAGAATCCCCAGATCATCACTGATCCTCCACCAAATTTCACAGTGGGTGCGAGACATTGTGGCTTGTAGGCCTCTCCAGGTCTCCGTCTAACCATTAGATGACCAGGTGTTGGGCAAAGCTGAAAATTTGACTCATCAGAGAAGATGACCTTACTCCATTCCTCTACGGTCCAATCCTTATGTTCTTTTGCAAACTCCAGCCTGGCTCTTCTTTGCTTCTCATTGATGAAGGGCTTTTTTCTAGCTTTGCACGACTTCAGCCCTGCCCCTAGGAGCCTGTTTCAAACCGTCCTCGCCGTGCACTTCACCCCAGCTGCTGTTTGCCATTCTTTTTGTAGGTCACTTGATGTCATCCTACGGTTGTTGAGTGACATTCGAATGAGTTGACGGTCATCTCGGTCAGTGGACAGTCGTTTTCGCCCTCCGCCTGTCTGTAGCTTTGTTGTCCCCAATGTCTGTTGCTTGACCTTGTTCTTAAGAACAGCCGTCTTTGAAAATTTCACGATAGAAGCAACCTGACACTCACTGTATCTCTCTGCCAGTAAAGCCAGAATTGAACCCTTCTTTTTCTCACTCAAAGCTTTTCTTTTCCAATCTTTCGTCATGCTGAATAGTTATTTTTTTATTCAAATGATCTTTAAGATCTACTTGTACTGTTTTTGCCATTCAGCTGGTCCTATTGCAAGAGGATATGGATGACCACAGCAGTGGTTTTTATACTTTTCCTCATTAAATTAGATTTGGTCCAGGTAATCACCTAATCAGTACCTCATTAAGTAAAATGAGGTGTGCCTGTGTTGGAATTTAACAAACACTGGAATGGAATGGCTGCCATACATGTAGAGATGCTGATTTAAGAAAAAATAGGAGTGGTCTCTTAATTTTTTCCAGAGCTGTATACATTTTTGTAGCTCTTGTGAAGTTGGTTTTGATGTGTAGACTGTGAATTTGATATTTTACACTGATACTTTCATTGTCTGTTTTGTATCGGCAATATAGTTAGAACATAAGTCCTACTTCAATTGAATCCACTGTGTGGGTTTTCGGTTTGATATGATAGGAGCTATTATTACCTCTAGCCAGAAACATCAGTCCTCTGTATTAGCCAGGAACAGATAGAGTTGAAACGAATATACACTTACTCTTTTGGTTGATAGCAGAATACTGACAATGAAGATGATGATGTTGATGATGATTCAGGAACGGCTCCCGTGCGAATGAGACCTCGGTCTACTGTGTTTAGATAAAGATAAAAGAAGAACGAATAACAGAGACTGATGAGGCAATTGTATTGCAGTGTGGTTTGACATGAATCAATAAGTGGTCAGTAAATCGGATACGTCAGAGTACTTTAACGTCCTTTCTCTTGCCAGCACACTGAAGAGCAAAGAGAGTTCTCCTGTGATTGGCCACAAGGCGGTGCAAGTGGCTGCTCCAGTTGTACCTCCTGGTGTTGGCCAGCTGAGCAGCAGCCAGTCGCCCCACTCAACAGAACACAGCCCACACACCCTCCGCAAAGGTCAGTGGCCCCGACCCCACAGTCGGAATGACGCTTACGAATGAATTGTGTCTTATGTTTTCCAAGGATCCAGACGGTGTTCACCGATTTAGCCCTGAACCCGTTTTACGGGACATCTCCGTCCAGCATTTTTTGTTTAGTCTAAGACTGTTAACCATTTACCGTAACTTCAAGCTGTAACTCCTATCCTCTTTTCAGGCTCGAAGAAGTTAGCCCCAGTCCCTCCGAAGGTTCCGGCTGGTTACGGCCAGTCGTGTGGTTCTGGTGGGATGTCGGACCAGTCCACGGGTCAGCCGTCTCCGGTCAGCCTGTCCCCCACCCCTCCCAGCACCCCGTCCCCATATGGACTGTCCTGTCCTCTGCAGGGTCAGGGCCAGACACCTCTCGGTGGCTCCCTGGGGTCTCTCGGCTCCCTCTCCTCCCCGCCCTCTCTGACCGGGACGCTGGGCAAGTCCCGGCCCACACCCAAGCCTCGCCAGAGGCCCAGTCTGCCCCCTCCTCAGCCACCCATCGTCCCTGCGCCGGGGGCCACCCCTGTCGGCCCCGGGCCCCTGGAGCAGGGCATACTGGACGGACTGTCGCCCGGGGAGAGCATGTCCACAGGTAAACATGAGCATGCTGATTACGTAACCATGGCAACGACACCTACTCCCCTTTCTCCGCCGCCCCATCCGCCACAGGTGGGGTCGGGAACGATGCAGCAGCGTCCCGCCCTCAGACTGGCGGTGGCTCTGTCCAATGGAGACGGTGGACGGGTCTAACACAACATTACCAAGAGGATTCTGTCGCTGTTGCTATAAAATATTGTATTGAATAGAAGTTGCCTTTATTTAGACAGACCGTCAGACAGACACAGTTGTCTGAGAAGATTAGACAGATTGTGTTAAGATTTCATTGCACATTGAAGAGAGAGCACTACAGAATGTATCCATTACTTGTGTTATGTGCTGATGTTTCTGGGTATTGCGAGGAAACATCAGGGAAGCATAGCAATCTCCTGCTTGTACTGAAGTTTTCATTAGATTTACCCTGTGCTGTTTATCAGTGTAACTCATGTCTGACCTTCATACGGCGAAGCCAGTAAGTAGGTCCAAAGCATAGAAATTAAATGACTAGAATAGGTATGACCCCCTCAGAACACTGCAATGTGTCCAGTAGACTCATGAGCACATGAGCCGTCAATCTTTCCCCCCTGTCATGGAATATCAACGTTGGATTGGAAAGGGATTGTCCGTTCTAGTCATTCTAATTCAAAGGTTTCACGACAACCAGTCCAATCTCTCAGGACGAACAGCTTATTCTAGCTTGGTCACAGACCGGTTTCAGCATATGCCAACTCGATGACTCATTGTCAAACAATTCCTTGAGGAGTTGGCCAAAAAGCAGAAACTGACTGGCTGCTACCAGCCTAGGCTTATTGAAGAAGAGGTCTCTGGGATACAGCGTCTCGTCGTGATACAACCTGAGGTGTTCCATAGAAGTCTAGCACTAATATTCTATGAGGTCCTCGGTTCTTCTCTGTCAGTCAGTGTGAGCAACAGTCATTCTCTCTGTGTCCCTGTGTTCTATTCATGACTCTTTTGTTCCCCTGCTCTATCTGCTACCGTGTTGTGTACCTTGCAGCCGTGTGAGGCCAGGGGAGTCAGTGTGGTGTGGGCTAAGTGTGAGGGGGACTTTTAGGGTAAGCCGGACCGAGAGCCGACCCCGCCCGCCAGTAACGTTACCGTACCGCGCTCCATTTGTCACCGCTCCTCCCTGCCTGGTGCTGTGGCTGCCTCTGGGTTCTCCTGTTGTCTGTATACCCTGGACAGTTTCTGTATACATACTTTAGCTGCTAGCTTCCCAGCTAGCTAGGCGGCTAGCCATGCTAACGCTAGCTAGCTGCCCCACTGTGTCGTTGCTTCGGTATTAGCAACGCTAACGCTATCCAGTTCTGCCAATCTTTTGCCGTTGTTACTGCACCGTAGTCATCGCATGCTATTGTTCAGACCCTTTGTATGCACGGCTTACGGACTTCCCAGAGCGCACCACGTGCACCTCAGCGCTGACCATCGCAGATGCCGTCGATTCCTTTCGAAAGTCCATCCTTAACACCTACCCACCTACCCACCCACCCACCCCGCCTAGCCTCTTTTCACCAGACCTGTGCCAATGAACGTCCACCCATCTTCTGACACCCCTGCTGCAGGTGTGTGTTGGGGGTGGAGGGCTGGCATCAGGTAACACCCATCACAGATCCATCGCTTCAGAACAGAACCCATGGCTTAGCTAAATCTTGTCCTGTGCTTCGTCAGACAACATGGCCTATCGCTCCATCCCATTCTCACACAGTGGACGACAGTCATCCTTCTCTGGCTATTGTCGCCGCTTAGCAATACCACAGCAAATTATGCAGACAAACTCCCTGCTAGCCAATGTCATGATATAGATTGTGTCTCAAATGGGACCCTATTCCCTATAATATGTGGCTCCTGTCAAAAGTAGTGCACAACATAAGGAATATGGTGACGTTTAGGGCACATTCACAGAAATGGTTCCCGTTATTGTTAATGCAAGCTCACTTGTGTGAGTGCCTGTTCTCCACAGTATTAATTCCCGCACATCTTGTCGCCCCTGTTCAGTATTCCAGTCATTTGTCGTCAGTGTGTTAAACGTTTTGTGTCAGTGTAATCATTCTGAGTACTTGTTAACGTATCTCACCAAAAAGTTTTATTCACTATTTTGTTCTTGGGCAACAGCACAAAGTTCCTGTGACATTCTATAGGCCAGCCTCCTGATCCGCCACAACAGAGGTGGTTACCGTGCTTGCAGCGGTTGGCCCACCCGTCCCTGTGTAGAATGTGTCAGGCGCCTACATAACATACTTAACGGCTGCTTCCTTCAAACAAAGAAACAACTGTTGGGGTTTTTTTTCACACTTGCAAAAAAAACTATTAATTTGCTTTCTGCTTCCTTCCTTTTTATCACTTCATCACCGCCACCATTATCATATATTATCATACGGCTCCCCTTCATGCATACTCCTCCTCCTCCTCCCTCTTCCTCATCGTCCTCCTCCCCCTTCTGCTCATATTTTCCTTAACGTCCACCCACCACCTCCGCCACGCCATAATGATCGACTTCCACCCCTGTCGCCATGCCGACCATGCCCACCAACTTGCCGACCATGCCATGCCATCATTAGATTACTTCAATTACGAAATCCCCTCCATCAATGTGAACCTGGACAGCCTCATCGATGAGTTCAGCGGTGCTGCCCCCTGCAGGCGCTACAGAGCCAAGACGCGTTCTCCTCCAGTAGAAGGGGACGATCGCCCCGACCACCACCCCTACGCTGTGCCTGAGGCGGACGAACCCCCGGACACCACCTTATGACATCATCCCCCTTGACACAGCCCTGTGACGTCATTAGAGCTCGCCCAGGGCAAGGCAAAATTGCTCATACCGCCCTCCAATGTACGACGTCCTCCAAAACACAACAAGGCATTTTTTTTTCTTCATCCGACGTTTGACATGGAACGTCAGTTCTGAATCCCGAACCTGCCTCGCGTTCCGCTACCTACTGGCTGCAAGCAAACTCATCTATTAGAAATACGCAAATAGTATTGCAAACTTCATGTGACTAGTAAACAATGCCGCACCAAATGCCATATAAAAGAGGAACTGCTGCCTTTGGAGGGAAGACTTATGGAATATGGATGGACGCAGAGGAGCCTTAATGCCACCTGCAGTATTCTAGTTTATTTTGGTTGCTTTTTGGCTGCTACAGTGATTTATCTATTTGTTCTCAATTTTAAACAGTGCTTTTTTATGTGACTTTTGAGTTCTTGTTTTTGCCTTATATAAAAAGCCTGCAATGAAATTTGCAATATTTGCTTAGTACATACTCCCAGACAGCTTTGCCTGAACATGAAGGAGTTAAACCCATATCCGTAACCTGACTGGTTCCGTAGATGTTTGGGTGAAGTCGGTCCTCAGGGTCACACGGTGAACCAGTTTGTACTGTATTCCTTACAGGGTAATATGATACGTACTCCTAGTTTTCTGCATACTTTGTAGATGACAAGGAACAGAGATTAAGGAAGCATGCAGTATATGATGTAGAACTAACACTTAGTCATTGCATTGGCATCATTCCGAGCAGGGTTGGGGTTAAGTTGATTCCATGTCAATTCCGGTCAAATTAGGAAGAAAATGTCAAATGTGTCTGTTTACTTCCTGTATTTACTGTATGGAAATGGAATTGATCCCAACCTGGATTCTGTGTCACTCCCCTCCCCTAACCCGAGTCCCTATTCTCACCTCTCCCCCACAGAAAGTCCTGTAAGTCTTAACACATTTCTGCATAAGTACGCAGATAAGATACATACGTAGAATTGATTAAGAAGTAACTTTGTCACTTTCTAATTTATTTGTACAGGGTTGAAAATTATTTCATGCACATATTTTCACCAGCACCGTATTAGAACGTTATTTTTATCAACAGTTTTTATTAAAAAAAAAATTTTTACTATGAAACTGTATCTTTAGAGAATAACGATGCACGTTAAATAACAGCTACTCAGTTAATTCAAGTTCCTAAAATGAAGATTTTTAATCCAGTTACAGAAACTAATGACTGATATTTCTTTTTCGGACTTCTGAGCTGAACAGAACCAAGCTGTACTGCACTGGCTGGTGACTGACCACGGTGACTGGAACCGTTCTGGACCGGATGTGGAAGGAAATTATCTGAGCCAGTGCAATACAGTTTGGGGCATCATAACTGAAAGGCTCTGTTATGTTCTCTAAGGACCAATCATGTTCCTCTAACACAGTTGCTTTTACAACCACCAGTCAGGTCAAAAGAATTCTACACAAAGACTCTACAATAGTGACATTTTAGACAATGGAAAATTCAGTGAACATTAGAGAAGTTCCATGGTTTTCCAGAAATCCCAGTTAGTGGATTCTGGATTTTCTGCATATTCCCTTGAGATTTTAGGAGTCATCCGAATGGTTATGGGTTTTATCTCCATGAAATGCACTGCTAGCTTCAGGCTCTAAACCGCTTGTCTCTCGTTATTTTATCCCAAGTGTTTCAGGCTCTGTGATATTTGACCGTATAGTGTACATACAAATAACTGTACATAAATATGTGTATAAATCGAAGATGTAAAACTCAATGTAAAGGCAAATTGGAATTATACATATAGCTATTTGTGCCAATATATTTATCATGTGTAGGAAAATATGATAAATAACCTGATGTTTATTTTTGTCCTCTGCAACACGATTCTTACCAGATTAACACACAACACTGCAGAAGGCCATGACGATACGTGGTATCAGTGGGACATAAAACACAGTTTCAGTGATGTTATTCTTTCCAGTGAGGCTAAGATTTCAATTCAAACAGGCCCTACTTGCTCAAAAACATCAAAGCTTAGTTACTTGAACCAGACTCCATCATAAACATAACTGAATTAGTAATTGACAGTAAATCATTGTTATGCCCAGAAATGTTTTACTTTCTCATAAAAATTAGTACGCAGGACATTTTCGTTTCTTGATTTAGAAGACGAATGGAAATGACAAACTGCGTTAAAGATGACGATTTACAGTTATATTCGACGTGCCGCGCGCCTTATGTTGGAAATACAACATTCAACCTGCTATCTTAGATTCCTCTAGGGGGATTTCATATGGCCACCAGGACTCCATCAGAGAGAACTGTCAAAGAACTGGCCAAGCTCAAATGGCTGGTACTCTACTCGCAGGCAGACTATTTGATTGGCTGGTTCAAATGGTGCAGAGAACTGCTGCTGTAATGCCATGCTTCTTATCACATCCAGTTGACATCAAAGGACATCCATTTTGTCAATCAAAGTGCAATTATGCTGTTTTCTTTATATCCTTACACATAGACCAGAGCCACTTTATCCTGGAGACTCAGATGTGTTCCCGCTGTCTTGCCACCTCAGCAGCCAAACAGATATGGGATCAGAGTCATAATATGTAAGGAGCAATACCTACTGCTGAAATGTTAAATATTATGGCATTGTTAAAACATTCCCAGTGTAATGTTCATGGGGAGCTAAAATAGTCGCAGTAGAATGTTGTAGTGTCATGCCAACGCGTCATAATGCAGAACTGGTATGAACTTTTTAAGTACATGATTCTGTCTTGGAACAGTCCCCCTGCATTAAACTTATAAGAGCCATTATTTATATTCTACAGCTATCACCCCTTTTTTTCTCTGTTTATTTTTTTATTACCAGTTTACTGCAGGAACATGAATTCTAGATTAATTATTTTCAAAAAAAATATATATATATATATCTTATGGTACGCCTCAGTGTGTGTGTCGATGGACTGCCATGTTTCTGAAGATGTTGGTAATCTTATATTAGTTGTGGTGATTATGCAGTCTGACAGTTTGCAAGTGCCATCCCATTGCTCATGTATTGAAGTTATAGCTGGATAGTTGAATTGTGTGTGCTCGAAAAGGTTTACTTTCTGTGTTTGTATAGCCTGAGTACTGCTCTGTTTTTTGCGATACCTGTAAAAGAAACAGATCTGTCACCAGGCTAGGCTTCTCTGTGAGTAGACACACTATTAAGACAGTCATCTGCTGGCATTGTGAATGAATGCTTGTATTGAAAATGAACAGGCTGTTGGGGTATTTACACAACAGTGTTTATATATGTCTGACTCATAGTTGAATCATAATTTAATCATAGCTGAATCATAACAGTCCTAACTGAACTATAACTGAGTCAAAACTTAAATGTAACTGAGTCATTGAATTATAAGTTAATTATGTTCTGTTGCGCTCAAACTGATAAACATTAACAGTAAGACCTCACCTTTCCCCCAACATGAAAATTAACATTAAGATCATGTTAACATTAGCATAAAGATCATGAATAGAGAGATGTTCTTGAGTCTAGATACAATTACACATTTCTGGAATAAACCAACATGTTTCAACCACCCACTCCAAACTCATGTATTTTTCACCCTGTTTGTTTTTGTCTTAGAGACGAAAGAGGAGAATTCTGGAGAATTCTGTGACAATGTCATGCATGAACTTAGGTAGTCTTTTGATAATCCATGATTTGTGTCAATCACTGTCTTTTTTGGGAAATAGTTACGAGCAATTTGATGGGGCACCCGAAAAATGCAATGCTTTATTATAAATGAAATGTGGAAATGGATGTGTTTGAATCATGATTATGATGAGGTCATAATGAAGAGCAGGGTCTTGGGGTCAGTGGTTGTCATTGGAGACACAGTCGTGTCAAGTTGCCCCTTGACACCACTCTAGGATCAGTATTTGTGTTTCCCTCACTAATAGCTGGGTTATAATTGGGGAGTTGGGAAAGCTGATCATGGACCTGTATTCTGTATCAGTAGACGTCTTCCCCCAAGAAGAAGCTGTTGCCTAATGGATGTATCGCTTCCTCTCTACTGCTTTTTCAACCAGTGTAGAAACAAATCTGCTGTCCCTCCTGCTCAGCAAGACCACAACCACACCCCTCCAACAAAACCACTCCCCTTTCCACATTGCTAAGCGTCGCCCCATCCTCCTCCTCTGCTTAGCATATAGAGTGGAACACAGTCAGTGTGTACCTTGAAGCCTACCGCAATCCTTATCAGAATGTCAAGAAATAAATATATATATTAAACTCTACATTTTTAATAACCCCATCTGGTCTGTGTGATTCTTTCTATTTCTGGTCTTTCTTTCTCTGTCTCTCTTTCTGTTTACATCTCTGTTCATCTCTCTCTACTCAAGCTTTTTTTATTGTGTCTTTTAGGTTGAGGCTAGCTAGGTTAAGTTTAGGCACAAACATTAGGTTATTGAGGTTAAGGTTACATTAATGTTTAGGTTTTTTTCATCTGTTTCACCTAATCATGGGCTGAAAATTAATTGAATCAGGTGTGCTTTTTCAGGAATAGTTCAAAAACGTGGAATTGCTGCTGATTCCTGAGGAGAGGTTCGAGAACCCCTGCTTTAAGCCCTGGGTTTGGCCATGACATTCATGGCCTTTCAGTTTAATGAAGACAGAAAAATCACCTATAGTTTAACAAAAATGCATGTTCCCAAGTACTCCCACAAATAAGAGACATTCTGTGATTGTGTCTCAGTGTATTGAAGGTGGGGAATTATTGTAATTGTAATGTGCCATTTAGAGGGTTTGTAGAGTTGACCATCAGCTACAAGGAAAAAAAAGATAAAAATTAAACAGAATCAACAGGATGTGACTTTATTCCAAGACATGTGATCATGGTTTCAATTATTTAATTTAACAGGTACATTTATAATCACAGGTCAGGCATTTGAAATCTAGTACATAAAATATGTGCCTTCCAGCGTTATTGCCACCCTAGGTTAATATGAACAAAAATACAATTGTTGTTTATCCACTTGATCTTATACTTAAAAATCATATGAATCTAATCTGTAATTGAGTGAAAATTGATAAAGAAATGTTTGTCATCAAGAAATAATGTGTGCCACAATTGTTTTTAGCCCTAGAAAATCTTAGGCACATAATCTAATTGATTTATATTCCAATTAAGATTTTACTTTTCAAAGATCATCTGAGTCTTTAGGAACTATTAAGTGATCATCCATGACATGCAGTTTCATTGGGGTATAAACATGAGGTGGCAGACAGGTTAAACTCCCTTTAGTCAGCCAACAACCTGGGAAAGGCCAGAAAACACAAATTAGATAAAAGGTTGTTGAAGTACGCAACTCAGGCAATGGCTACAAAACAATAGCTACACGCCTGAAAATACACATCTCCACTATTAGGGCAGTAATTAAGAAATGTAAAACAACTGGAGCTGTGATTAACCTGCCTGGAGGGAGGACACGTGTATTTTGCCCCCATACACATTGAGAAGGATAATTGGTGCGGCAAAAAATCTTCCAAGGATCACAGTTGGATAATTGCATTAGTCGGATAAATGTTGTGGTCACCAAGTCTCCAAAACAACAATTAGATGCCACCTCTATGGTTAACTGCTAAGATGGGAATGATATTGTTGCCTGACAAGTAGAGGCCCCCAACCTGAATGTAACAAACCATAGGTCGTTCCATTTAGTCTCTCCACTAGGGGGCAGCCTTGTTTCATATATAGCTACACAACGTGAGACCACCACATCAAAATAAAGATCTCACAGCGTCCCTGTTACACAGCCCAGCATAAGACAAGATCCCGTTCAGACCACGTCCACTCTAGATGCTTGACACTCAACCAGGAATCTAGTGGTTATTAATTACCATTATAAACCTGTGGCTCTGTTACCATGCATCATGCATCACAACCGTTGTTGTCTGCAAGTTTACCTACATTTAGTTTTGACTTTCCTTGTCCAGCCTCAAGCCTTTGAATTTATTTCCTCCTCCCCTTTAACACTGGGCATTGAAGTACTCGGGGGTCAAAGTAGCGAAGGCTCTAGTAGTCATGGATGGTAGTTGCCTTTGATGTGGACTCTCTGTACCCAGGGCCTTTGGTCAGGTCAGAGAATCCCCAGGCCCCCAAGCTCAACATGACCACATCCATTAAGACTTAATGGCCCAACAGGTGGACAAGGGCAGATCCAGGGCAACGCACCACACGCTCAGACCTGGCTTCAGATGCTATTCAAAATCACTTTTGAACAATGCGCGCGTGGCCTCACCGAGCCACTTGAAATGGAACCAGCGGAACATTCCGAACTGTTACGAATCTCGCCTGCTCGACGCTGACTCCAAGCAGGCTGAAGCAGAACGCTCAAAGTGTTTGAGCGACTTTAAATACGATTTCAACCCCTGTCCGCCGCTGGCGTAGCAGCTTGGGCAGCTGCCCCTCAGGGTTTAGAGACTGCATGGGTAACTGATACTGAGAAACGGCCTCTCTATGGGTCTGTATCACTGAGGACTCATCAATCTCACATGGCTGGGAACAGAGAAGGAGAGGAGTGTGTGGTGGATGTGTGTGTGTGTGTGAGAGAGAGAGAGTGCTTGGGGGAGAGGAAGGGGATCCTCAAACCTTCATCTCAACTCTCCTGACCCTTGACCTCATTTGTTTTCATTAGTCCTACCCCCCTACTAGGCGACCTGCTCCAGGACGTCCCCCGAAAGACCTCTCGCCTCTTCCCCCTTTTAGTGAGGGTCATTTTTTGAAAGTACCTACATCCCGCCCCAGATCCCACCGCGTTTGGCGAGCCTCTGAACGTCTAAGGGATCCCTGAACAGTCCACCCCTCCCCCCCATCTAGGACCAGCTAAAGCAGGGGATAGTCTCTGGACACTCCTAAATCATCCCGGATGAACCCTCACATCCGCAGTCTTTTCTGTCTCTTAATCTCTCCACAATGAAAGGTATGCCCTCTCACAGAGAAGCAGGAAGGCCACACCAGTTCAAGATCCGTATTTAGATGGTTAGCACGCACAAAGCGGTGTAATTATATTACACATATCCCTCCCTTTCAACAGAAGTCTTTAACCAAAGCAACTTTAACTTAGGCATTTGTTTTATGTGTGGGTGGTCCGGGGAATTGAACCCACAATGCTGACATTGCAAGAACCCAGTGTAATTGAACTGGATATTGCTTCATAGTGGAATCCTTGAACATGATTTGAAGGGCTCTGTCTATTGTCTCTCAAAGTCAAATAGGTTTGTGTTGTTTATGGGACTCTTTGGTTCCCTGCAGTCCCACCAGTCGCATGTCACAAAGGCTGTTAATTTTCTGTTTTTATCCCCAAAACATGTCTGATGACATTGTCCTGTGCATTGGTCCGGGTTCCCTCTGGTTTATGTCCCTGAACAGTGACAGTGATTGGTGTTTCTCCTATTCCCCTATTGGTCACCCTGGAGGCCAGCTGGGGAGTTGCTGGCTCATAGCAGACCTGCAGGGAGAGCAAAACAAAACGTTTCCCCCAGGGCCGTGACCTTTGAACCCTAATGACCCCTAATGACACTGATGTATGGTGGCAGACTTTGACACTGACCAGCTTTAACATATAACAACAGGTAATTTACTAAAAACCTTCAGATGGTAATTGTAGCTCTCAGAATAGTTTTTTTAAGTTGTGCGGCACTCACCCACTTCTTATGTTTTGTTTATTGAATAGGATCAAGAGAAAAGGCTGTTCGGAGACAAAAGACAAGGGAGAGAGTTGTCGAAATAGCAGAGGAATTTCTATGTTTACATTCGATTTAGCCATTACTAAACAGAGGATTTGTGAAGAGAAAAACAGCCTTATGGCAGCACCAAGCAGGGCAGGGAATCATGGTCCTGGGGAGGAAGGCCCTGCGTTGTATGGCCAATTGACAGGCCATGACCCTAGTTCCTGACCTCAGGGATGGTGTTAGAAAAACTAATGGTCAACAGGTGACAGCGTGAGCTACATCTTCAGACACACGGCATCGTATAACCATCACTTCAGATCAGGGTTACAAAAAGTACCGGACCTTTCGTGAAAACCCGGGGAAATTGTTCCAAGAATCATAATTCAGGGTGGCATATTGCCTAGGGCTCCGTCCTAAAATGTGCCCTATTTCCTACACAGTGCACTGCTTTTAACCAGAGCCCAAAGGACAGTGTTCAAAAGTAGCCCACTGTAAGAATCCTGCATCATGTGGGACACATCAATGAGACAGTCAATGCATCATTTTGTACGGTTGGCAGAGAGACAGTCATGTTCTTTAACAACTGAGGGTAAGGGTTAAGGTTTGGTGTAGGATTAGTGACTACTGAGTGTCAGGCCGGTCAGGCCAGGCCCTTTGGGTCTGTCATTAGGACACGGCAACATCTTCATTATGGCCCTGAGTACTGGGCACCCGGCGGCCATTAAAGACCACGTTTCTGTTTGTTTTCTCCTCCCTACAACAAGTCGCCGTGTCTGAACGGGAAAGGCGTCGTCTCAAACTGCTCTAGCCTGCATGTGTTTCTATCACACAGGATGTGTCTCTTCACACTGTTAGCCTGTTAGCCACATCCACCACAGGGCTCCATTTGCGGTGTCTCATAGCAGCGCACTGGATTATGCTAACCGTTAACCGTAGTTAAATAGAGTCGGTCTGAACTGGGTGGGGAGAGTGTCAGGAAAAATTACTGCACTATCAGAGCTATCTTCACCCTTTTAGGCCCTAAGCCAGAGAAGTGTGGCGACACGCAGACAAATGTTGTTGTGTCTTTGAAAGGTTGGTTAAGACCGTAATGATCCCTTCAGCGCCAGCCCTAACCGACCTAATGAAAACGCTGACCAGACATCTGAAGCAGACAGATAGCGCATCCCAAACGGCAACATGTTCCCTAGTTCCAGTGCAACGTCGGCCGCCGGCTGTGCCCTGAAAAAGAAGAGCACTACGTAGGGAATAGGGTGCCATTTGGGATGTGAGCAAAGTGAGGCATATTACAGTTCTTATCTGGACTAGAGGGGTTGTGTCAACAGGGATCAAGTGTCTCCAAAATGATGGTTATCAGTGAGGCTGAGGCACTAAATGCAGGACTGAGGGCTGGACTTCACTTGACTGTTGCTGGTGAGTTGAGGGGAGTGCATGTAGATGGCCGATGAGCGTGTCCCGAATGGCACCTTACCCCTGGTTCACTGAACGTGTCCCGAATGGCACCTTACCCCTGGTTCACTGAACGTGTCCCGAATGGCACCTTACCCCTGGTTTACTGAACGTGTCCCGAATGGCACCTTACCCCTCGATCGTGTACTGTGTGATTTGACATCATACCATTGTATATGTGAGCAATAGGGCACGGGACGTGGCATATTGGCAATATACAATATCACATAACCCAAAGATGCCTTATTGCTTATGAACACATTACCAACACAATTAGAACATTAAGAAGTGATGTCATATCCATGGTATACAGCCTCATATATTATGGCTATCAGCCAATCAGCATACAGGATTCAAATCACTCTGTTTATCTTACAAACCGGGTTATTTGAATCCCGAATGCTGACTGGCTGATAGCCGTGGTATATAGACAAGAACTCATAGTATTTCAATGAGTTACTTCACTCACTCGGAGGCCTCGCAAGGGCTGTGGCTTTTGTTGGCCGTTGGTAAAAATTTAATTTAATTTGGAGCAGGACAAAAAAAGCATAATGCACCGATGAGAGTGTGGGCTAGAGTTGAGTGTCCTGGGGTGAAACATACGCATACCCAGTTCAGCTGTCAAGCTGTTATTTTTCACAGGAGGGTATGGAGAACATCAACACATAGGGGAAGTGATGCTGAGACAGGGAGACTTTACAGAATGCTAAGTGCGTATAGCAAACATACATTTGCACTTTTTACTGTAACAACATAATTCTAAATGAGTCACCTTTGTTAGTAACTTCTGTTTTGATCTTGTTCAACAGAAAACAAAAGTCTGCCCATTATAGACAGATGCTAGATTAAATAATTGTTTTATACATTCATTTACATACATTATATTATAATTAGTTATATATTAATTCATTCATTCATTAATTCCTGTATGTGTTAAGAGTATAGATGGGAACCAGAATGAGGAGCTCCAATCTCTCTTTCCAAGTTATGGACAAGATCCACACATTTATTTGAAGGAAAGAAACACATGCAAAATTATGTCCAGAAGGAATTAATGCTGTTTGTTGACTCAGTCATGAATCACGACAGATACACTGTATCAGTTATTACTGTCTGTTTCAACCTGTCAATCAATCACTCTGCTTTCAACCTGACTATATCCTATCCATATCCCTCCCTCCCGCCCTCTCTCTTTCTTGTTCTCTCCTCCTCTTTGTCTTTCCCCCTCTCTGTCTCTCCCTCTCTTTGTCTATTTCTCATTCTGTCTATTGCTCTCTTTCTCTTTCATTCTTTCTCTCTATCACTCTCACGATCTCTCTCTTTTCTCCTTTCTTTGTTACAATCTCTCTCTCTCTCCCTCGCCCATTTCTCCCTTACTCTTAGTTACATTCCTACTGTCTTCTGCTTGCTCACTGGGTGTGCCGCGGGTGTCAGGGTGAGTGTCAGTGTGTTCCGGCATGTGTGTGTTTGCACACAATTATATGTTTGCCCTGTAGACACAGTATGATTAAATGTGGACACATATTGCGCATGCGTGTGAAGAACATTTGCTTGTAACAGTGTAACCTTTGTGAATGGGTGTCTGACCACTCTGGTCATTATGGTATTAACAGTATTCATTTTAAACCCACATACATACTATAGGATTAGGTGAGGTTAACACCCTCTGGTTTCAGAGGTATTCAGCACAAGATACATGTGTGCAAGTATTAACCCTTAAGCTAATTTCAACCATAAACCTTAACCTAACTCCTAACCCGTTCCCCCAATAGAAACATTCATTCTGAACTGATGAGCCAAATAGCCTCCTTCATGGGATACGGCAAAATGTTCACACATATTAAAACTTTCTGTGTTTTACAATACGGAGGTAGATTTGGGGCCCTTACAACTGTAGTTATATACAATCTCTTCCAAATCAAATGGTGCTTGGAAATTAGTTAAAATCATAGCCTTTAAACTGGGAATAGAATGTTTAACATATTTAGTAAGATATTTAATTGTCAGACTCTTAAACAGCATGGTTAACTGCTAAGAGGGGTATCACATTGTTACCTGACATGTAGAGCATTGAAGAACAATGCTTTATTACAGTGACTTGGAAATGTTATCCATTTGAAAGACTGAGGCACAGTTCATTGTTGAGTGGGAAATTCACAATATTATGTGACAAGCATAATACACAATTCACAATATGAAATTGTTCCATGACAAGTAATTCTTCTGGAGACAGTAACACACCTGGACCATAACAGGGAGGAACTGTACGTTCAGGGGCCATCTGGCAATACACCCCAGTGGGCCTGTATTTTTTGTACTAATAATTAATGAACTTAAAGCTGAAGGACGTAACTTTCAAAACATTCTCCCAGAAATCTCAGCTGTCACTGGTGTGACGTCAGTTCACTCTTAAAGCCCCACACATTGTCTGTGCACTTTATTCAGCTCATCTAAAAAATAATATATTCTTCATCTGACCAGGTGACCAGGTTGACATACGATTATTTTAATTATACACTAAAATTAATTAAACGAAATGGATCTGATGTAGCATACACATGTAAACATGCGAATACTACTACTAGTCTAAACTCGCCCTGGTAATGTTCTCTGATTACAGCACTACTAGCTGGGCTAGTAAACAAAGCAAACAGCAGGTACAGATGGCAGCTCGCCTATTTATCCACAGAAAGTTAGCTAATTAACCAAATTGCCCAATCGTTTTTGCCTGGTAATTAGTTATAGCCAATTACTAACAACAGTATGAGGTTATTGCTGGCAAGCTGACGTTATTAAAAGCTGGTAATATTAGAAAAACCTGCGAACAGGTTTACAGTCAGTAACTATAGCCATGTCTGCATAGTTAGCCACAGTAACACCAAAAGGGCAATTACTAACAACAGTGTGAGGTTAGCTAGGCAGCTAGTGTTTTAGCTAACTTTACTAACTTATTTAACAGAAGAATTGCCACATCAGTGTTGAAGTTTAATGCATTTTGCTCCATGAGTTCCATCCATCGTGGATAGGCAGCTGCACCAATATTCACTCCGAACGGCGTCAATCTGCCCCTCATTTGCCAGATTTGCTTTCTTTTGATCTAAACCGTATTTTCGTAGGTACCGTTACATTCTGAACTTCTTCCATTTTTTTAAATAAAATTGGCTAGCGTCTCTCGCTGCTTGCTCCACAAAATGAGAGTAGCCAGTTCTTTATTTTGTCCAGTCTCAGCTCTTTGTTTGATACGTCAAACGCATCATTTCCTTTGCGCAGGATAACATTTCCTGCCACCGCGAGACCCGACCTCTTTTTTCCTTAGGAGCAGTGCACCGTATACAGAGGTTTTTCAGATGCGGGCCTGGGACCATCAGATATGGTAGGAATTCATCCACAATCCAGATTAATAGAATAGCGATTTGTTAATGCAAAAACGTATGTATTTCAGCTTTAAGGGGAAACAATGTGCTAGAAGTGCTTGGGACGATTCTGGTCCCGGTATGTCCCACTGTAGGGTCTTACCCAGAGAAGCAATGCTTCAAAAAGATAAAATGTCCAAAATATATTGTGTGTATATATGTGTGTGTGTGTGTGTGTGTGTGTGTGTGTGTGTGTGTGTGTGCACAGTGCATGTGTTGTATTACCTCCTGAGCCTGGAGTCATGGGCTGCCTTGCTTTGTGGAGGACAAGTAGTTATTTATAGTTTTTCTTTCGCTACATTTTTAGGGCATAAGATCTGTAAATAACATGTATAGATGTACTGTATGTCAAATAAACGTGTGAAGCATATACACTTGTGCTCATAAGTTTGCATACCCTGGCAGAAATTGTGAATTTATGGCATTGATTTTGAAAATATGACTGATCATGCAAAAAACAGTCTTTTATTTAATGATAGTGATCATTAGAAGTCAGTTATTATCACATAGTTTTTTGGGTCTTTTTTAAATCATAATGATGACAGAAATCACCCAAATTGCGCTGATAAAAAGTTTACATACCCTTGAATGTTTGGCCTTGTTACAGACACAGAAGGTGACACACACAGGTAAAAAAGGCAATTAAAGTTTAATTCCTCACACCTGTGGCTTTTTAAATTGCAATTAGTGTCTGTGTATAAATAAGCAATGAATTTGTTAGCTCTCACATGGATGCACTGAGCAGGCTAGATACTGAGCCAAGGGCAGCAGAAAAGAACTGTCAAAAGACCTGCGTAACATGGTTTATAAAGATGGAAAAGGATATAAAAAGATATCCAAAGCCTTGCAAATGCCAGTCAGTACTTATTAAGAAGTGGAAAATTCAGCGATCTCTTGATTCCAAGCCAAGGTCAGGTAGACCAAGAAAGATTTCAGCCAAAACTGCCAGAAGAATTTTTCAGGATACAAAGAAAAACCCACAGGTAACCTCAGGAGAAACACAGGCTGCTCTGGAAAAAGATGGTGACGTTGTTTCAAGGAGTACAATACGACGATACTTGAACAAAAATGAGCTGCATGGTCGAGTTGCCAGAAAGAAGCCTTTACTGCGCCACAAAAAAGCCTGGTTACAATATGCCCGACAACACCTTGACATGCCTCACAGCTTCTGGCACAACCATAAGCGCTATGTTTGGAGAGGTGTCAACAAGGCCTGTAGTGAACAGAATACCAACCCCACTGTGAAGCATGGCGGTGGCTTACTGATGTTTTGGGGGGGGGGTGAGCTCTAAAGGCACGGGGAATCTTGTGAAAATTGATAGCAAGATGAATGCAGCATGTTATCAGAAAATACTGGCAGATAATTTGCATTCTTCTGCATGAAAGCTGCACATGGGATGCTCTTGGCCTTTCCAGCTCGACAATGACCCTAAGCACAAGTCAAAGTTGACCCTCCACTGGTTACAGCAGAAAAGGTGAATGCTCTGGAGTGGCCATCACAATCTCAATTAATATCATCGAGCCATTCTGGGGAGATTTCACACGTGTGGTTCATGCAAGATGAGTCTTTGCATGACCTGGAGGCATTTTGCCAAGTCGAATGGGCAGATATACCACCTGCAAGAATTCGGGGCCTCATAGACAACTAATACAATAGACTGCACGCTGTCATTGATGCTAAAGGGGACAATACACAATATTAAAAACTAAGGGTATGCAGACTTTTAAACAGGGGTCAGTTAATATTTTTCTTTGTTGCCATGTTTTGTTTTATGATTGTGCCATTCTGTTATAACCTACAGTTGAATATGAATCTAATGAGAAATGAGAGACGTGTTTTGCCTGCTCACTCATGTTTTCTTTAAAATTACCCTCTCCAAGGGTATGCAAACTGTACGACTTTAACAATGTTTGAGATTACATTTTTGTGAGAACTCCTGGTCAAGAATTGTTTTTAGTAGTTTTTTAGCTGGCAGGTTTAATGTCTGCAGCCTGGTACAGGGTTTTAAATTACATTCAGGCCCGCCGATAGGGGGGGACAAACGAGTCTGTTGTCCCGGGGTCGGGTGGGGGGGGGGCAGAACTGACATTGGGTTGACATTAAAGGGCCCATCTAAGATTATCTAGTCCCGGGCCCAGGCAATACTGTCAGCTGGCCTGATTACATTGTTTTACATACACTGATGAGCCAAACATTATGACCACTTGCCAAAATATGCTGTTTGTCCTCCTCGTCCGCCCAAAAAAGTTCTGAGGCATGGACTACAAGACCCCTGACGGAGTGCTGTGGTATCTGGCACCAAGACATTAGAAGGAGATCCTTCAAGTCCTGTGAGTTGCAAGGTGGTGCTGCCGTGGATCGGACAATTTGGTCCAGCACATCCCACAGATGCTCAATCAGATCTGGGGAATTTAGAGGCCAGGGCAACACCTTGAACTCTTCATCATGTTCCTCAAACCATTCCCAAACAATGTGTGAAGTGTGGCAGGGTGCATCATCCTTCTGAAAGTGGCCACTGCCATGAAGGGATGTATCTCGTCTGCAACATAGTTTGTGTAGATGACGTGTCAAATTGACATCCACCTGAATGCCCGGACCCAGGGTTTCCCAGCAGAACATTGGCCAGAGCATCATACTCCCTCCACGATCTTCTCACAGTGCATCCTGGCACTTCCCTGGGTAAATGGCACACATGTGTACGGCCATCCATGTGATGTAAAAGAAAACAGGACTCATCGGACCAGATTACCTTCTTCCACTGCTCCAATATCCAGTTCCAACGCTTGCATGACCATTGTAGGCACTTTCGGTGGTGGACTGGGGACATCATGGGCACTCTGACCAGTCTGCGGCTACGCAGCCCCATACACAGCAGGGTGCAATGCACTGTGTGTTGTTGATGAGCATTGGGCGCCCAACATCCTGTCATCGGTTTGTGGTTTGTCCCTCCTCGGACCACTGTCGGTAAATACACCCCACAAGCCTTGTCATTTCAGAGATGCTCTGACCCAGTCGTCTGGCCACAACAATTTGGCCCTTGTCAAAGTTGCAAAGGTCTTTACTCCTGCATATTTTCCTATCCAACACATTGACTATGAGAACTGATTTTGCTTACTGTCTGATCTACCCAGACCCTTGTTAGAAGATGATCAACAGTATTTGCTTCACCAGTGAGTGGTCATAATGTTTTGGCTCATCAGTGTATACACTGCTCAAAAAAATTAAGGGAACACTTAAATCAGACATCAGGGTCTCAATGAACAAAATATATTAAAGATCAAAATCTTTACTGTACATTGTGTAATTCATTGAGAACAAAATGACCTAACAACATTCAATGGAATCCAAAATCACCAACTGACTGTGGGCTGGATTCAAACTTAAAATGAAAATCAAAGTAAGCAATTAAACAACTCTTTTAACTTGTGTAAATCTCATCACGGCAACTCATAATGTGACTCAGTAGTGTGTATGGACCCCACATGCCTGTATGCACTCCCTACAACATCTGGGCATGCTCCTGATGAGATGGCGGATGATGTCCTGGGGGATCTCCTCCCAGACCTGGATCAGGGCATCAGTGAGCTCCTGGACAGTCTGTCGTGCTACTTGGTGTCATCGGATGCACCGATACATAATGTACCAGAGGTTCTCAATTGGATTCAGGTCTGGGGAACATGAGGGCCAGTCCATGGCATCAATGACTTCATCATCCAGGAACTGCCTACCCACTCTGGCCACATGAGGCCCGGCATTGTCCTGCACCAGGAGGAACTCAGGGCCCACTGCACCAGCGTAAGATTTGACAAAGTGTCTGAGGATTTCATCCTGGTACCTAACAGCAGTCAGGGTACCGTTGGCTAGCATGTGGGGGTCTATGTGACCCTACAAGGATATGCCTCCCCAGAACATCAGTGACCCACTGCCAAACCGGTCATGCTGGATGATGTTGCAGGCAGCATAACGTTCACCACGGCATCTCCAGAGTCTTTCACATCTGTCACATGTGCTCAGTGTGAACCTGCTCTCATCTCTGAAGAGAACGGGGCGCCAGTGGCAGACCTGCCAATTCTGGTGTTCTCTGACGAATGCCAATTGAGCTTCATGGTGCTGGGCTGTGAGCACAGGCTCCACTAGAGGACATCGGGGCCTCATGCCACCCTCATGAAATCTGTTTCTGACAGTTTGGTCAGAAACATGCACACCAGTAGCCTGCTGGAGATCTTTTTGTAGGGCTCTGGCAGTGATCCTGCTGTTCCTCCTCGCACAAAGGATTGGATACTGGTCCGGTTCTGCTGCTGGATTGATGCCCTTCTACGGCCCTGTCCAGCTCTCTTCGTGTAACAGCTCATCCCCTGGTATCTCCTCCATGCTCTTCAGACTGTACTGGGAGACACAGCAAACCTTCTTGCGATGGCATGTATGGATGTGCCATCCTGGAGGAGCTGGACTGCCTGTGCAACCTGAATGGGCTGCAGGTACCGCCTCATGCAATCATTAGTGACAAGGACACTAGCAAAACGCAAAACAGGATAAGAATCAGTCAGGAAGGATAAGAAGAGAGCAATTGTCTGTGGCCACCTGCTGCAAAACCATTCCCTTTTTGGGGGTTGTCTTGCTGTTGTCTCTCCAATGCACATGTTGTCACTTTCATTTGCACCAAAACAGGTGATGTTGATTCACAATCGCTTATGCTTTCTAACTCGACAGATTTATATCTCTGAACTATAATTGACTTGGTGTTATACTGTGATGATTACGTGTTCCCATAATTTCTTTGAGCAGTGTACTTAAATATACACTACTTTTGAATAAGCCAATCAGATTTTTACCTTTTACCCTTTTTTTTCATTTAACACTGAAACTCTTATCCATAGCAACTTAGATAAAAAAAAAAAACTTTGTTTTCTTAATACTGGGGACATAGGAGATAAATTAGCCAATTGGAAGTTGAGAATGATTAGGTGGCCATGAAGATGTAGCCAGGGACACTCCCAGTCTGGGCTCTTCATTGACCACAGTGAGTTATGACCGTGTGTTAAATGTCTGTTCCGACGTCACCCTACACATGGCAACGTCCCATTCACCCTCCCGGGGCACTGGGATATGTTAGTTGGAACCCTATTGGCCCTCCAACACGACTTCCAGAAGAATCTGATCTCCCATTCAGGAACCGACAAGGACTGACCCCGGCAAGCCAGCAGTGTAGTTTTATGACATTTGAGACCCAATCGTAGCTAGTGTTAGAAATCAGCCATTTCGTATAGTGGTTGAAATAATGATCCGTACCCGGTCGTCAAGGGAGAGAGTCATTCAGTTATTTATTGCAGCATTTGATAGTCTTGTTCATGACTCGATACTCGGTCTTACCAACTCGAGCTCATCTCAATCTTACAAACTCGATCTCAAAGAACTTCCGGTTGTCCTCTGTTTTATAGACATCGCAGGACAGAATACACATAAGCCCACTGGCTATTTACTGTCGCGCTTTGAATGAAGGTGACTTACTGTGTACAGAAAAACAGATGTTCTGTTGTAAACTAAACAGACACTTCAACACTAGTATCCATTTGCTCTTAAAACAAACTGAACTCAAAGCATTCTGAATTAACAACATGCTGTGTTTATTGCCAAGTCAACTCCTCTCTTGGCCAAGACACACAGTCACACCCACACACACAGACACACATACACACACACACACACACACACACACACACAAACAACCTGATGAACAGTGCCGCCACAACAGATAGTGTTTGTGGCGGCACTACCTATTTCTGATCAAAATACAATTGCCAGTGCCTTTAATTGACACTATTGCAGCAGGTGATCTTTTTGAAAAAAGAAAACTCTACACCTACCCTAAATGACAGATAAATAAATGATAAAGGAATACATGAAAATCGAATAATTACGCAGGAACACTCTTTTAAGAGTTAAGGATTTTCGTTGAGTTTGTTCACTGAAAAACAGGTCCTTGATTCAATGCTAGTTATAGACACTAAGAAATCCACATGGGCTGAAATTCTAGATCCAGGCTTATTGGTTAGTGTTGCTCCAAATATCTCTGGAGCTTTAACGCTTATATTTAATCTAACATTCATTTTGGGGGGTATCCCTAATGTTTGGAAAACTGTGAAAGCATTCGATACAGTAGATCTCTCAATCTTATTGAAAAAGCTGTATTCATTGAACCTGGCAAAAGGACACAGGCTATTGTAGCTCATGGGATTTCATTCTAAATTTACAGACAAAAATGTAGACCCAAGAAAGACCACATTGTTAGTGGTTTTCCTTTAAGCATCTTTGGGTCTTTGAAACATGTTATGTTATTTGCATGTTATGCATTGGAATATATTAAAGAGGAAGTAAAGATCTGATCTGTCAGATGTTTGTACCCTGACTATGTATCAACCAGAGGCGATCTCACTCAGTTTTCACACACTGCATTTAAGTTGACTGACAGTGCAAGACCGATCTCCAATCATCTCACTGTGTAAGTACACTTGACATTTTTTATGCATTATATATGCTGAACGGGAGAGAGACAGTACCAGTGTTCTGTGCCCTAGAGCACATTTTGTTAACAAAACTGACAAAGGCAAGACTTAACTTAAACTGAGGAAAACCACTGAGACAAATATAGCATCACACTCTTCCCTTATTCCTCGGCTCTTGTCCTCCCCCATGAGACCTGATTGGGGACAGGTGTGCCTCGTCAAGGGGTGGCAGCCGAGCTGTGTTCGAGGGCAGCAGTGGTGCTAGTGGGTCTTGTTTTGTAGCTTTGGGATATGCCATCCTCTCTGGGGCGTTGGCCTAATGCTGATTCTAGAGAAGATGCATACGCACCACCTAATATAATCATTATTAAGTATGGCTTTTGATTATGATCCATTCATTTGTTGCAATGCTAGTTCAGAGATTATCATTTGTTATTCACCCACAGGGCCTTGAGAACAACAGCAATGGCCTTGAGAACAACAGCAAGTGTGTTGGTGGTCTTTCTCTGGCCGTTGGCAGGTATGGTCTCATTCTTTAGTAAACCTCTTTGAAATGATGAGCTACTGGGTATTATTCAAACTACATACAATTCATGAATGTCACAGTTCATGGTATTTTTCAAGGGGGAGACACAGCAGTTACTCTGGTTATTGTGGTCTTTAGTGGTATTGTGTTAGGATACTTCAGTGTGAATAGCATTGAATTAATTGATTTTTCATTCATGCTCCATTTAAGTAGTTTTTTCAACAAAGTGTGAACATTAAAGCCAGGTGATTGTGTCTGAAACCGATAAAAATAATGTGACGCTGACCTGCATCACAAACTAATGTGACGGACAACACCACCTACATCTGGTACAGGAGTGGAAAAATTCAGAATAAGATCAATTCTCAGAAATGATCTGCTAAGAACCAAGCTTATCACAGGTACTCCTGTGCTGTAAAAGGACACGAGGATCTCTTATCTCCTGGAGTGTGTAAGTGTTGATACAATAGAAGAATATTTTCATTATAGATTTTGGAAATATTATTTTTGGATATTTTTGGATTTTGGAAATATTTATTTTGGAAATAAATATCAATATCCAGGGTCACACAATGTCTCAGAAGCAAAATGGTATACCCAAAGAAAAAAAAAATGGTACACCTACAAACATGAGCTTGGTGTCGAGGTACTTTGATCATGTCGAGCTTAGTAGGACTAAAGATAAAGACAGTACCCTAAGAATTACAGACCTGAGAGAGTGACTCAGCTGAGTATAAACTCAGATTTAAAACACAGAATGGAAAATGGGGGTACAGCTTCCCTGGGACAACTCTGACTGTCACAGGTAATAACACACAGTTTACGAAATGAAGGACGTTTCTTGGTTTATGTCACTTGGTTCATGTCAGTTATTGCTCTTGTATGTTCCTATATAACACGTTGATCAGATCTGTAGGTGGAGGTGACTCCAACCTCAGAGGAAGGGAAGGTGACACTGACCTGCAACACCCCCTGCACTCTGACTGACAAACCCACCTTCATCTGGATCAAGAACGGACAACGTCTCACTGACCCAAAGATCCTAAATAACTACTCGTATCTAGACTCAATCAGCAGTGAGGAGGCAGGCAGCTATTCCTGTTGTGTAAAAGTCGGCAATGAGGAACACTGCTGTCCTGTATTGTCTGTGTGGGAACTGCCATTTGTGAAGAAAGGAGTTGTAGGAATCATAGCGGTTGTTCTGAATCTTGCTCTGTTTCTCTGGCTTTCTGTGGATGAGGTGAGTGAGACAAACATTTTCATGGTATTTCACATTCTGTTTTTGCCGGACCGTGTAAGCAGAGCAGGCCAAGAAGAGCGAATGTCTCTTACTGAGTGAGTGAGTGACTGATGGAGTACCCCTTGTTAAATAGCGTAGTGGATAGAGAAGCAGCCCTGTAAACTATAGGTCCCGACTTCGTATCTCCTCGCAGGCAAAGCGAATTTTGCATTATGAATTATTCCGTATGGACGAAATCTTTGCTGACTAAAATCTTTAGTATCTACATTATCGTACGCCTCGAAAAAAAAACAGTTTACGGCTATATTGGGTTTAAAGGTTTAATTTTCGAAGTACGCATTCGTGCATGCGTTTTGGGTCATGATAGACAAACACATTTGCTGGCTACAACATACATTAGTCACGTTATAGTAAGCCTAAACATAAACTGTATACGGTTATATTGCGACTGTTTCTGGAATGGAAAGGATCATCTTCAGTCTTGCTAGCAATTGCTCAATTCTTATGATTATTCCTTGGAAATTAGTAGATACTAGCAAGCCTATTACTGACTAATAAGCTGTTAAAACGGCCAGTGGAATAGGCAATACAGTTCATAGACGCTATGGTGGAGGTAAACTTAAACAGAAACGTTAGTCAGTGTAACACAATCCTCAATGGAGTCTAGCGACTGCTGAAAAGTGTAATGCCGTGGCGTAGTGGTTAAAGACAGTGCCTCTCATGTGGTGGACCTAAGTTCGAATCTATTGAGAGCACCAACATTTATTAATTATTTCTGGTAGATTCCACAAATCTCTCGTCTTTTCACTTAAAAAGTTAGTTATCGACACCTTTATTCATGGTTATTGTATAAATGTCATTCACGAATGAAAGAAAAAGGTATGTTGTTTTGCCATGAAAGAAAAAAATAAGTTTTTATGCCATGAAATGAAATAGCTTTGGCAGACTCGCTAGCAATTGCAAATTCTTATGACTATATCAGTAAGTTAGTAGATACCGGTAAAGCTTATTATTGGCTAATATGCTGTTAAAACGGCCAGTGGCAAACGCCATACATAGACGCTATTTGTGGTGGAGGTAAACTTAGTAAGAAACGTTTCATTTATCAGTTTAACTGTATGAATGTCATTCACAAATGGCCAATTAATTATTAAAACAGCCAGTGGCAAAAGAGGATTGGTTCAGGATAGAGACAAGAGGTTAACGACACACCCTTTCACATGAGCGACCTGGGTTTGAATCTCGAGATAGCAACACTTTCTATTGCGGGCCGACTGAACTAAGCTTGCCTGGTTTCTTGTTTTTTTTTTAAATTTTTCTGTCAAAATGGGTGCTATGACCCAGACAGCAGCTGACTCCGTGGCGGATTCAGCGTTGTTATGGCAAATCCTCATAGCAGTCACACTCACTTAGCGCCTCCGCACCAGATCCAAAACACAAGTTTTTAGCGATGGCTAGTTCGAAGGAATTGGCCCTGATTTGGATTGGATGCGCCTGCCTCATGATCTATGGTCGCACGCAGCGCTCGTGCTGCCATTTGAAGCATTTGGGACGTTGGTCATATCAACCGTGAAACAAGAACGAGTTATTCAGCATACTGGTGAGTAAAAGTTTGCTTGTTTAATGTTTTAATGCTGAATGCCAACAACCATATATGTGCGTACATGATTTTACAAATAGCCACCTGTAGTTAGCAGGGTTATCTTTTGATTTTAATTCATGTTTACTAATACATTTAGTTAGCTAGATGTAGCAAACACAACAGTATTGAGCACTTCTAGCTAACCATTTTGCTATTTGTATTAAACTAAATTGAATTGGTTTGGTCTAGGAATATTTTTTTTTGTAAATCCTCACTATAATCATGTCAATAAGTTGTACAGTAAAATGTAGCCAATATCAACTTAAACATAGAATGTTAGCTATACTTTCTAGCGACCTACAGTTAATAGCCAAGGTTTGGTAATGAAAATTATTTGCTAGCTAGTTTTCTATGCCTGTGTTACTGGCGAAATCTGTGTCACCCTGTCAATCAAAATACTGTACATAGTACCTACATTTTCCTAAACTTTCACAGCTATCGACTTTCTACCTTCCCAACAAATTCAATGTGTTCAATTTAATCTGGAGTATATAATACATTTATTAATGAGAGGGACACCATTTCGCCAGGCACCATGTCATTTGATTGACAGATTTCGCCGGTGCCTGGTGGAAAGGGTGTCCCCCTCTTTAGTGAATGAAAATATACTCCAGATTGAATTAAACCCATTGAATTTGTTTGTAAAGTAGAGAATCAATTGCTGTGGGTGTTTGGGAAAATGTAGGTACTATGTATTTTGATTGACAAAGGGACACAAATTTCACTGGTGCCTGGCGGAAATGGTGTCCCCCTCTTTAATGAATGAAAATATACTCCAGATTGAATTAAACCCATTTGAATATGTTGGTAAAGTAAAGAATCAGTAGCTGTGGGTGTTTGGGAAAATGTAGGTACTATGTATTTTGATTGACAAAGGGACACAGATTTCGCCAGTGCCTGGCGGAAATTGTGTCCCCCTCTTTAATGAATGAAAATATACTCCAGATTGAGTTAAACCCATTGAATGTGTTGGTATAGTAGAGAATCAATAGCTGTGGGTGTTTGGGAAAATGTAGGAACTATGTATTTTGATTGACAAAGGGACACAGATTTTGCCGATGCCTGGCGGAAATGGTGTCCCCCTCTTTAATGAATGAAAATATACTCCAGATTAAATTAAACCCATTGAATATGTTGGTAGAGAATTAATTGCTATGGGAGTTTGGGAAAATGTAGGTACTATGTATTTAGATTGACCTGGGGACAATGATTGACTGGCGGAAATGGTGTCCCACTCTTTAATGAATAAAAATATACAGGTGCTGGTCATATAAATGGAATATCATCAAAAAGTTGATTTATTTCAGTAATTCCATTAAAAATTTAAACTTGTACAATGTATACATTCATTCCACACAGACTGATATATTTCAAGTGTTTATTCCTTTTAATTTTGATGATTATAACTGACAACTAATGAAAACCCCAAATTCAGTATCTCAGAAAATTAGAATATTGTGAAAAGGTTCAATATTGAAGATACCTGGTGCCACACTCGAATCAGCTAATTAACTCAAAACACCTGCAAAGGCCTTTAAATGGTCTCTCAGTCTAGTTCTGTAGGCTACACAATCATGGCGAAGACTGCTGACTTGACAGCTGTCCAAAACACAACCATTGACACCTTGCACAAGGAGGGCAAGACACAAAAGGTCATTGCTAAAGAGGCTGGCTGTTCACAGAGCTCTGTGTCCAAGCACATTAATAGAGAGGCGAAGGGAAGGAAAAGATGTGGTAGAAAAAAGTGTACAAGCAATAGGGATAACCGCACCCTGGAGAGGATTGTGAAACAAAACCCATTCAAAAATG
>JACXGI010001720.1:0-21824 GCA_016801175.1 Esox masquinongy
ACACACACACACACACACACACACACACACACACACACACACACACACACACACACGTTTGTTTCATCCTTGTGGGGACCAGATAAATTATTCCAGATTTTCCTTATCCCCTAAACCTAAATCTAATCCTAAACGAATCCTAATTTAACATCAATAACTTTTACGTCTAACTTGACCTAACCCCAAATGTGTAAAAATAATCTAACCCCAAATCCAAGTTTTACCCTAACCCTAATCCCTAAACTGGAAATGGCCTTTTTCCTTATTGACACAGGCTAAAAAGGCCTTTTGGGGATTGAATTGTGACAATTTACTATCTTTGTGAGGACTTCTGTTCCCCACGTATACTAAAACCAGGACACCTTACACACAGAAACACATACACACAAACGCGCGCACACCATCAACACACTGACAATCAGCAGTTAGCCTCCAAAGCCAGCCAGACAGGCCAGAGCTAACCGTAACCCACTGAAGTTATTACCCAGCAACAACTGTAAACATTAATTATCTAACTCCACAAAGTATCCCCTCATGAACACACACACACACACACACACACACACACACACACACACACACGCGCGCGCGCGCGCAGACACGTCAACACCCACAGCCACTGACACACAAGAGCACACAGCATGCGGAAAGCTCCTTTCTCACTCCCATGCTGTTCTGGGCTGTGACGGATACCTCTCTGATGGACTCCTCCATCTGGTTGTCCAGGTCTTTGATCTTCTGCTCCAGCTCCTCCATGTTGTTTAGCACCTGGATCCTTTCCTCCTCAATACGGGTCACTTCCTGTTTCAGATGCACGTCCTCCACAGCGAGCTGCTGGTGACAAAACAATGGTCAGTCCAAGGTGGTGGGTGCTTGTATTCGTCCTTTATCTAACACCTTCGGTGAATGGTCGGCAGTGACCAGGGAGCAACTGGGGTTATGTGATGTTTTTGCTTCTTTTCTGTGGGATTTGAATTAGCAACATTTTGGTTAATGACCCAACACTCGTAGTGCTACACTACCTGGCGTCCAAGGAAATATCTCGGGGGAGAGCACGTATAGAGTCCAAAAAACAGCAGTAGACACTCCCACGTGGGAAAGCACTACTCAAACATAATAGCCGAGCCTCGTCGGGGTAAACCTCCTTTAAGAGCAAGGTCTCTCTACATACATTGCACTGTAAACACTGATGACATCATGTTTAAACCAGTTTACACGGCATGGTCAACACTGATGATGTCATGTCTAAACCAGTTTACAAGGCATTGTCAACACTGATGATGTCATGTCTAAACCAGTTTACAAGGCATTATCAACACTGATGATGTCATGTCTAAACCAGTTTACAAGGCATTGTCAACACTGATGATGTCATGTCTAAACCAGTTTACTAGGCATTGTCAACACTGACGATGTCATGTCTAAACCAGTTTACAAGGCATTGTCAACACTGATGATGTCATGTCTAAAATGTTGCTGTTATTTAAACCCACCCGCTGTTTGCACACAGACAAATGGCAAATCATTGTTTCATGTCTTCCTCACGCCCTGTAATTCCATCTCACTGGTTGGCATAGTACGTCGGCCAGACGGAGTTAGTGACAGGGATCTGGACTGAGGGAAGTTAGGATCCCTCTGGAGAATCAGACCTGGGTGACAAATACAGTTTGGTCTCAGAAGGACTGACAGTACAGTCAGTAATCTCCTGTCCGGGTCAGACAGTCCTGGTCCCACCAGTCAGTTAATCTCCTGTCCGGGTCAGACAGTCCTGGTCCCACCAGTCAGTTAATCTCCTGAGTGAGCCTCGTGTGGTGGCCATGCTGATCAGTAGGAGCCCTGGGATTTATGGGTTGTCTAAGGGACTGGCTTTCCTGTTCCACTGTTCCACTGCCAGGTCTTGGGAATGTGAAGTGGAAAAAGACTGTGCATTGCAAGGTCCAATACTGAGTGTCTTTAACAGGTCTCTGCCTCTGCTGTAAAAATGACAGCGGAAATGTATTTTGTATACTCAATGATATATAATTCTCATTTGGGAGGAAAGTTATATACTGTAGACCTAAACAGATTTCATTTTCCAAATAAAAGGTAATGCGATTATTTGTGGTAAAAATATTAATATCAGCTGCAGACCTGGTGCTGGGCATTAAAGGTACCGTAATAAACATCTGGAGAAGCTTGCACACACACACACACACACATACACACACACCCACAGTTAAGTTATTCTATAGGGGATAAAGTCATTTCCTGTTCCCCCTCCTTTCATAGGGTTTGAGCAGCAGAGGGCTGTAACTGAACTATTCCCTAGAGATGTCCTCTATTAAAACCAAACATACCATTAACTCATTACAGCTCTGGAGTGGAAAAATGCCACAGTTTTACAGCAGAACTATAACTTTAATAGCGGCACTGGGAAAGAGACTGGGACTGGGGTTATATGCAAAGTCGGACTAAACTCCCGGTGAAAGGACTGGGGCCCCCGAATAGTGGAGGACTACTTGTACAAAGTACTTGTACGCTGTAAAAAGTGGCAGCAAATAGCCTAGTGGTCAAGAGCTATGGTCTAGTAACTGAAAGGTTGCTGGTTCAAATCCCTGAGTCGAAAAGATGTGATGCCATTGAGCAAGGCACTTAAACCTAATTTCTCTACAAGATACCTCAAATCCAAGAGGCTACAGTTTCCACTACCTCATTCACTTGCATGGATACCCTTTCAACCAAACATGGCCCAGAGCAAGGAGAGGGGAATTCCCAGTCTCTTTAATGTTTCACTGTGATTACGTTAATGTACATTGGAATGTTAAAAGTGTTAGGAAGGAGCTCAAGTCTCAGGATGTTGCCCGCTAAACACTTCAGGACAACGTTAAAGTGTTTAGCGGCTCTGTGGTGAGGTGCTACCTTGGCTCTGTGGTGAGGTGCTACCTTGGCTCTGTGGTGAGGCGAGGGTGAGGAGACACTACTGCGCAGGCTGGCAACAGGGGACTGGGCCCTGGTCTCGCTGTGACGATGCTGCCGGACCTGCCGCTCCTCCGCGAGCTGGTACTCCCGGGCCTTGGTGCCAAAGACGCCATCCGGGGCGGCGCCACTGACACTTCCAGGGGAATCGGAGAACACTGACTCATCATCGGACACCTGCAGCTTCTCCAGCTCCTTGTTGATCTTCTGCAGGTCGGAGACGGCGGAGCCACCGGGGTCACGCTCCACCCGGCCCAGTTCAGTACACAGGGACAGGATGGTTTCCAGACGCTGGCGCTCCTACGCGGAAATGGGCAAACATTACAAAATGACAAGCTACAAATCACCCTTAGTATCTAAATAAAATGTTTAAAAAAAGTTTACAGGTTTCTTGGATTTTCAACATATTAAATACATGTGCAACAAAAAAAAAATCATTTAAGATGGGATTATTTGTTTTGGAAAAAACAGAGGGATGAGTCAAGTGAAATGTAACTACTCTCACATTCATAGCAAGAACTATGAAAGCAAGGCCTGACATCCAATATTTCAATGGTACGGTTTAAACCATGTTTTGAGGCTTCGCAATTTTTCTGTACATTTATATTGTTCACAAATGTTCTAGCATATATTTAAGCTTACATTTTGGGGTCTGATGTGTTATGACAGTTAAACTAAGCTTAAGTTATATTCTCTAAGAATTCATAGTAAAAAAAGGGATGTGAAAACCAAGAATCCCGCTTTATTCCCCATGATTATTTTTGTTGATTACACTATTTTAGTTGACTGTAAGTCACTCAGGACCCTGTATGACCAAAATGTTAATTTAAAATGTACAAACACAGCATTGGCAATGCCTTCTGGGTATTGATGTTCTACTGGGCCCCAACTACTGTACAATATCAAATTTCTACCAGGACTGATGAAAATACCAAGTAAATTGGACTTCAGTTCAGGCGACTGAAATACTAAATAGAAACTATTAAAAAGTTGAAATAAGTATTTCAAATACATGAAGACAGGACAGTGATACTGCCCATCTCTGCTCTGACTCAGACCACCACTAGTACTATTGTGATCCAGTGTATTTTCTGTATTCATGTGTATTTACATAGTCTTCAGTCAACACAATGTGGTCCTGTGATCTCGCATATGTACCATCAAACTACACTTACAAACTACCCATAAAAACACAATAAATCCAGAGAAACCAAATTGAGAATTCAATCTAATGATTTTCTGAGGAAAACAAAGTTCAAAGAATTCTTTTGAACCGATACGACCAACTGGTTCATGGCCCGCCACTCTGTATGGCTGCAATCCTTCAGCATTGGCGTGTGAGTGTTTGTGTGCGGTCAATTAAACCGGGAGCTTGTGAAACATGGTGAGAAGGAGTCAGAAACTCCAATTAGCCATCTCAAGTGAAAAAGAGCTGAAATCCAGGCACTATACAAGCACTTTCATGTTTCCAGAACAGCGCCTACTTGTAAAGAGGCTGGGAAACAGACGAACTGGCAGAATGAAACCAGGTGTTTCAGGCAGTCACACTATCCAAACCTTCTAGGTGAAACTAAACTGACAAATAAAGACAGAGTAATAACGGCGGATAAAACAATTAAACTGATATAATAATAATGAATATTGAAGAGTGCATTAGAGGGGAATTGAAATTGCTGTCTTTATATTTATATATATAGATGAGTTTTTCCTCACCAGTCTCTGCACCTCCTGTTCCCTGAGCCTCTCCTCTCGCTGGTGCTTGTGGTAGTCTCGGAGCTCCTCCTTCCCGTTCAGGGAGCTGATGCTACCCCTCCTCGACCCCGGCCCCAGCCCTCCCTTCCCGAAGCTCAGCCTCCTCTCCCCCAGGCCTAGGTCCAGACAGGGCGAGGAGCCCCTCAGGCCGCCTCGCTCCAGCTCACAGCCCAGTGAGGACAGGGAGGCCAGACTGGCCCGGCGGGGGGTTCCCGGCACGCTGGCCGTGGCTGGCACCGTAACGTCCGGCGGTCGCTCCAGGGAAGACAGGCTGCGCCTGGGCTTGGAGGACAGGGACGAGGAGGCCTTTTCCCCCCTCTGGGAGCCAGCGGAGTGGCGCGGGGGCAGGGACAGTGCTGGGGAGTCCGTCGACCGGTGGAGGCGGGGCAGAGAGAGGCTGTGGGCGGATCCGAGGCCGTTGAGGGAGCCCGTGGAGTACTTCCTCTGGCGTGGTGCCGGGTCTATACCGCCGTCCCCGTTGCGGCCCTGCGCGTAGAGCCTGCGGCCTAGACGCGGACTGGAGGGCATGCTGGCCGCCCCGCTGTGACCCCGGGGGGGGCGGGGCACAGCCTCGCCGCAGGAAGAGGAACCGTTCCACATGGACAGCAGAGAGCTGGCTGTGGGGAGGCGCCGACCGTCGGCGGAGGAGGAGCCGGAGAGGAGCAGGCTGTCCTGCGACTGGTGGCGCGCGCGTGAATATGGCGGGCCGGGGCTGAGGGGCCGCTCCCCCTGGCGAGGAGAGGGGGGCACGCTACCGCCGCCGCTCGCGTACGGGAGGCCCCTGGAGGAGGACGGGCGCTCAGAGGCCCTGGGGGGCGCAGGGGACAGGGGGCTAGGAGGGGGCAGGCTGAGGTAGGCGCGCGTAGATTCGGCGCTGGCCCTCAGGCTGGCCTCCAGGGCACTCTTCCGGCGCTGCAGAGCCTCCATCAGGTCCTGCAGCTCCGCCTTGGATCGGGAACCTCGCATCACGGCGCCGCCCACCGAGCTGCCATTACCGTGCTCCATCTTCACGCAGTCTGCGGAAAAACATCGGACAGGTAGGGATCAGACTGTCGTTTGTGTGGATACATGATCCTGTGGTTTGGAGCTCTCTCATATACACACCCTAGTTCAAGTTTAACACCAGAGCTGAGAGAGGCAATCCGTCTGAATGGACCCTAATGACCAGACAGTCATCAACCGCCGGAGTGTGCTGACTAAGGAGGGGGAAACCAGTGAAGAACGCCCCTCAGACGGTTCTGTGTCCAAAACAAACACAGTCTGCGGCGGAGGAAGGCTTCTTCTAAAAATGGAAAAAATACTGGCAGAGCGAGACGGGCAAAAATGCCTTTGTACTTTGAGCCTGGACCCTGAGAAAGCACATCTGTCGGCGCTGCCCCCTCGGACGTTGTTTACGCGCGCTTACGTTCTGTCATGAGCTCTCAGCAGATAAACCCACCCGGCGAGGCAGAGGACGTGGACCTCGTCCATGTGTTCATACCTTACATGGGCAGGCTGGCCAAAGTACTTTGGCTGTGTACATAACGGTTTGGCTGGGGAGTACTAACAACCGTGGTGTATGAGCAGAACAGAGCCTGACCCTTGCTCCCAGCAGACAGAGAGCCAGATCAATAGACAAGTGCATTGCGAACCCCTTCATTATCTCACATAAATCACAGGGATACCTCGGCAAGAGTGGAATGCAGATAGGAATGTGGAGTAGAGACAGAGGCTTGCAAATATGGAGCAGAGATCCTGAATCCTGAAGTCTGAATACTGGCTAGCTAATGTGGATAAGAGACACAGTCTGTATAGAGGCTGGATAATGTGGAGCAGAGATAGACTCTGACATACAGAGGCTAGCTAACGTGGAGGAGACTTAGAGGCAAGAGAATGAGGAGCAGAGATAGAGGCTGGATAGATAGAGGCTAGAAAATGTGTACAGGTGAGACACTGGCTAAAGAATGGGGTGCAGAGATAGCTAGAGGCTGGTGAGAGGTATGAGAGGTAAGGAGAAATTATTTAGAGTCAGAGTCTTGGTTGAGAGTGGTACCTACCGGAGCCGTAGCCCATGGTGGTGACAGGCAACATGCTCTTCATTCGCCTGGCCTCCTCAGGGTGGTTGAAGCGGAAGAAATAGGATTTACCCAGACAGAGAGTGCACCCTGGAAAAACAAACACGGTCAGAACTGCCCTCTGGGTCACAAATACGCACAGTCAAGAGAGTCTATTAAACACAACCACACACACATTTTCTTTTATATCCTTGTGGGGGACCAGAAAAAAGATTCTCTATTTTCCTTATACCCAAAACCTAAGCTTTACCCTAAATAACCAAAATGTTATGCCTAAATGTAACCATAACGCCAACCGCAACCACTCTTAAAATTAACCCCAATTCTAACACTAACCCCAGTGGTCAGGTTTATCCTAAACCTAATCTTTAAGCCATAAACATTTTTTTTCATCTGGGTGGGGACCAGATAAAAAAACAACCTAGGGACCAAACTGTCAGGTTTTACTGTCTTTGTGAGGACTTCTGGGTCCCACAAGTATAGTAAAACCAGGATTACACAAACACAGCACGCAAATTCTTCAGACGATAATAGTTCAGACATAAAAATGGACCCCTTCCCAGAGTCGAGTTGGAGTAGGAGAGTCAAATGAACTCTCCTACTCCAAGCGTGGACACACACACAGTGCACAGAAAACGCACACAACAGAAGACTTCTGGAGGATCACCCTTTACTAGGGTTATGTCCAAATGAAACTCATTGTTATGTAAATAGGGCAGCAGGAGACACTATGAAGACTGGAGAAATGGAAATGGAGCACAATGCAAAATACCCTCTGTTTTTCAAACCATACTGTCTGGAGTCGAGCAGCGAAATGAGAAAACCTTACTGAGTGGGAAAACAGATACTAGGGAAAGAATTCCGACTCCAGCATTAATGCAATCTGAGATGGAAACAAAGTTCACCTCACTTTTGTGGTCTCAGGACGGATGAGAAAGCTGCCCAGTGTTCCTGAATCAATATGCTGTTTACCCTATATCCATGTCATTGAGCCGGACTGTGTGCTACACAGACTTCGCAATCATTTCAGCAATATTTACTCTCTGAGATTGGAGCTCTGAAGATATAAATCTCCCCTCCCCCAAGCACACATAAGCACACACGTGGTCGTGCTCTCACTTACGCGCGCGTGCACGTGCACACACACACACACACACACACACACACACACACACACACACACACACACACACACACACACACACACACACACACACACACTCTCTCTCTCTCTCTTCAGGGTCTGAGTCTTCAGGGTCTGATAATGCAAGGTTTCCTGCTCCGCCAGGCTGATGGCTGGCTGGAGGAGGTTCTTCAGGAAGTCAGGGGTCCGCTTACACAGGCAGCTACAAGCCACGGTCCATCAGAATGAGTTCATTCGGCTCTGGCCACCTGAAACAGCTTTTCCTCGTATGAGGTGGGGTTTTTTTAAGCGTCACCCAGACTGCAGGACCACAAAGCAAGACAGAGCAAAGCAAAAACCAGACATGGAGGAATGGAGTTTTTTTAACATGCCATCGGGAAATCCCAGTTCACACAGGAGGCTTCCTTAACATTGGGCTTCTACTCAACTCAGTGTGTGTGTGAACTGTGTAGTTCCACGGATTACATAGTATACATTGGTGGTTTTGTCCTTCAAAAGGACAATGCATTAGCAGAACATTCCTCAGTCCCACTGTCAAACATGTTGGTGGACCTTTAATGCCATGGGGATGTTCTCCTTCCACTGGTCCTGGGGTCTTTGTTAAGGTCAACAGCATCAGAAACTCTACCCAGTACCAGGACGTTTTTGCCCAGAAACCTAAAGGCTAAAACTCTGCGGCAAGTAGCTCTTCCTGGAAGACGATAAACCAAAGCACACATCCACATCTGCAAGACATTGTAAAATCAAAACATTTTTAATTGACCATCTCATTCTCCAGACTTGAACCGTATTAAAGTGTATGGTTTGATTTGGTCAGTCCATAAGCTAAATTGAAGAATATCAAGGCTCCAGAAAGATTCTGTATTGGGTAATGGTCACATATCTCTTCCAATGTGTTCTCCAATCTAATATAACATTTGGGTAAAAAGGCTCTGTGTCATTGTCCTCACAAGGGGAGGGTGACAGGACTGTAGTGTTTTAATATAATCAATTTTCTATCTTTTATATTTTGCAATGATTTGTATTAAGCCCCTTGTTAGAGCAATTCTATTCAAATCAAATAATATAAACAAGAGATACAATAATATTTGCCTTGACATTGTTGTTACACACTGACGCCTACTCTGTAGGCGTAATGATAAAACGTATTAAAGCTTCAGTTAGTAAGTCTATTACTAACAATAATGCCTTTTTTCCAAATAAAACCTTTTTGAAGCAACTTGATTCTCTAAAAAACATCTGAAATCCCCTCTCACTGCCCCACCAGGCCCTTCTGAGAATACTACCTCTGTTGGTCTAATTGAGTAACCACATAATGACCAGTAACGCTACGGTTTCTAGGGAGCAAAGGTGTCATAATTAGGGTCAGCTCGTTCAACTTCTCGTGAAACTGCATGCGCGTGCTATCTTACAATCACATCACAAAACCACAAGTGATATTTTTTGTTATTTTCCCCCAAGGAGTAGGCCTACAAATTACTTCGGGAAACGGTGCAAGGAGTATCAAACTACTTCGGGAACACGGTGCCACTGTATGAAAATAATTAAGAAAAGCGCAATTCAGCTGGAAAACCATGGAAGATGCGCGGCATACTCGGCATACATTGCGGGGAAAATGCACGTCGCGTATCGAAATCGCTTTAAAACAAAACAAAAACATAAATGGTACTTTGCAATCAATTATTTCAGAAACGACAAAACAAAACTCTGACTATATGAGCAATGAAACAAAGAAAGATTTTCGACCAAAAAGTAATTATCCTACAAGATGAGACCGCTGGATGAAACAGACGCACATCTCCTGCTTCTTTGAGCAACCAATAGCTTTCTCGAAACTTTAGATGTATTTGTTCTAGAGACAACTAACCTTTATGTGCTGTCCCATTCAAACTGTTGAGCGCTGGTAATGGACGTAACTCCTCTGCCTGGGATTAGCATGACAAAGGCACGGAGACGCTGCCCGCTGATACCTTGACTGAGTCCTCAGACACTCCTCCCCATTCTCAGACAAGCCTGGGGACTGCGCAAGTCTGCTTGCCTGATTTGGGTGGTCGCAGACGCGCCAACTTCACAAAATCAGGGAGAAAATAGCTAGGATGGGGCCGGGTTACGGGAGTGCTGTAACTGCAACCCACCCTGATAAAGCACATCCCCAGAGCAATGACTAAAACAACCCCATCCCATCAGCACACTGCCCAGACCACTCAGCACCCAAGTCTCTAATCACTGAATGCTTTGCCACTCGTTAATTTTATACCTAAATTCTACTGTAGACCACTACATGTTTCTTCTAGGGCATAAATCAGACCAAAACAAAATCTAGCTTATTACTAGGGTTCATTTCTATAACAACTTCCAAACCGACCACTACACTTGCATGGTTGATTCGGACAAACACACGTAAAAAATTCTAGAACAAAACCAATATTAAATTATACTAATTAAACAGAACAGTCAGTGACTGACCCGTGCAGAGATCGACCCAAACTTCCACAGAGAATCCGTGGGCCGTGGGATTGTGTGTGTGTTTGTTCACAGTGTATTTGCACAAGTGAAAGTTAGGCAGTGGAAGGCAGGGGCCTCGCCCACCGCTGAAATCTCCGGGCTCTCTGCTCTCCATCACGACTGCTGCTGCATCATGGGGAGGGGGCGCTGGACGTCAGCCCGGGACCAACTGATTACTTCCAGACTCCGGTATGGAGTCTTTCTTCACAATCTCTTTCAGCACACACACACACACACACACACATGCAGGCACACACACACACACACACACACACACACATGCAGGCACACACACACATGTTCTCATAAACATATGCCATTACAACACCATCCAAAACAGTCCAACCGCATTTGTTGTTACCGGCCAATGACGGATGAATGTGAACTAGTATTGAGCGGTGACCGAGTCGACATGGAATGTATTTCAATCCCTGCGTGCAGAGGAGGGGAACAAATACATGCGTGGGGAGTCGGGTTGGACCCACTGCCTGTTCTGTATTTCGGGTGCCTAGAGTCTGCATACACGCACACTACTCCCACTGTGGCTCCCTGATACTGCCCCAGTGAGGAGGGCAGAGGACAGGGGAGGGCGGAGGAGGTCAGCTCAGAGGACAGGAGAAGGTGGAGGAGAGGGTGGTAGGAGGTGGCGGAGAGCGTGGAGGAGGAAAGGGTCTGCATAACTTGTAGGGAGAGCGTGAGTCACAGCTTGTGAAATTTCATCAGACCAAGAAGCCTCACCAAATCACAAGCAGGCGGGGCCTATGTCAACAGCCGGGCCTGATGGGTAACCGTGGTGAGGAAATCATTCATTCCAAAGGTTTGCTTTTCCTTTCCCTAGCCACAGGAGATAACATCCACTGATAAGTCCAGTGGTTCAAACTATTTCTACCTCATCTTAATCTGTTTCCTGTGTAAGGCTGTACGCTTTTAATCTGGACCACCTATCATCTGTGTATATTTATAAAGAACGTGGCTGTGTGTGACTGTGTGTGTTTGCATAAGTGTGGATGATACAGGTAAGTGTATTACCTTGCACCAGCACAGTTGGTTTTGTGATTGGCGTCCCATCAAGTGAACAAATGTTTCCGGAAGGGTCCAGGGTTGTGACTCCGGCCCTGTTTATAATACGACAATGCTCCGCCTCTATCCCTGGCCCCTCGACAGTGATGTTTTGAGGTACAAGCGCATCCTCTCGGCCGATTCGGGTCACGCCTGTGAGTCAGAAAAAGAAAAGTAGTAAAAGCTAACAGTATTCTCTCAGTTAAAGCCAACTTTAAAACAGTAACATAATCTCTTTCAAACATACAGTAGAATTCTGAGTTGGTTAAGGACCCCCTATAGATGGCACTGGTTAATTTAAAGCATGAAACAATGTGATATTACGGCATCCACACAGGCTTTGTGAGTCGTGACAGGCTCTTTGCAGCCAAGTTAAACACTAACACCGGGTTACTTGTAGTTGAGTCCATCCCTTAAGGGAGGTAGAGGACGTGGACAGAACTATGTTTGTGTTCTCTGGATCTCAAATGGCTTTTATTTCCGTAAATCCATCCGAGTTGTTTGTGTATGTGTGTTTGTGTGTGCGTGTTTGTGTATTTGTGTGTGTGTGTGTGTGCGCGTGTGCGTGTGTGTGTGTGTATGTGTTTGTGTGTGTGTGTGAGTGTGCTCGTACCCTGGACGTACCCTTGTTTAAAGGAATCAGTGTTACGGCCACACTGAGCCGACCACCGCCCAGGCTGACCAGGTGAGGACCGGCCGTCTGCACCCTCAGGCCTCCTCCGGTCTCCATCAGCTCCAGTGGCGCCCTCTGGGGGGGAGGGGGAGGGGGTGAGGTAGGCTCCTGAGGAACTGCACTGCTGGCCCCTCCCAACCCAGACAGTACAGGCTACCTGAAAGGTTTCTTTACCCATGCATCCGGCAATCAAAACAACTCCTATTAACAGCTTTTTAAATGCATGTGTGTGTGTGTTTGTGTGTGTGTGTTTCTATGTATTTATGTAGTTGTGTACTCACCATTGGTGAAGCTAGACTATGTTGATCGGATTGGGATTGGCTTTCAGTACAGCTGCTTGGGTCTGAGTCCTACAAATCAACAGATACTGATGTTAGCCATACACAAACAGTGGCCCAGACTCCAGAATATCAGCCCAGAAGAGATGCCCTGATATCCGAGGCTGTTCAGGCATAAACGGATGGAAGGACCATGTCATCAAAGACCTGTGAAATGATTGGCCCACTTCCAGAATGAGCATCTCCCTGTCGCCTCCCCATAGAACAACATCATGTGTATTCAGGACACCTTGAGACACATCATAGCATTAAACCAAGAGTATTTATGGATGTGTGTTTTTAGGTTATAAACACAGTAATATGCATGAAATCACAGCCCACACTGAGAACAGATGGATGTCACAGGAAGGTCCAGAGGGAGGGGAATGAGTTGTAGGAATGGAAGGGAGTGGAGGAGGAACGGGTGGGTCCAAAATGATGGAGACAGGAAAGACAAAATTGGAATAAAAAAAGATAACGGAAAAACAGAGTCAGTGAAGTTAGAGGCTTCCAAATCATAAACCACCACAAACTTCCGAATCACAAACCACTACAAAATTCCGAATCACAAACCACTACAAACTTCCGAATCACAAAGCATTGCAATCCACTGCACTGAACACACATTGACTAGTCTCCTGCTAGATCCAGGGTATTTCCTTGCTCTCCGTCACGAGGAAATATGGATCACATGCAAGCAGTTATAAAAACGAATGCTTTTCCTCTCATTGAACACTCACATCCTGTGTGAGATCACTTATTATTCTGTCTTATTTCTCTCTTGCTGAAGCCACAGAGAACAGAAGTACTGAGTGTCAAAGTAGTCAAAGCAGTGGGGTGTTTTACGCTGAACTGTGAGACCAATGAATCTAATTCAAAATGCCCTGTGCAACACTGTCAGAGTTTTCATATATCAACTTTTTATACACCTACTTAGGTCTTATAATCAAAATCTTGTTTCTAAATGGTCCATGGTATGCCTATTTTAAAAATAATTACATAAGTTAGTAAAGAACAACAACAACAAAAAAACAATTTAAAACTGGTTTTACTCAGATTCCATATTGTTAATAATTAGACAAATATTTAGATTTAATAGTTTGTCCATATCACCCAGCCCTATGGCATGACACCATACTCTCAGATCACCGATGTATGTCTGACACCCTGCTGAACAGAGACGTTTCCCTGGGTCAGTAAAACACAGCTGGAATGACCGCCTAGGCTAAGTGGCTGTGGCGCAGTTCGTAAAAGTAAACATTTCCAAAGAAGCAAATTCCTGTCTGTGACTTGTAGGACATCAACCCCTTTAAACAATCTGTTGGGTTATGGACTCCAAAGCCCCTCTTTTAAAAACCCACCTTAACAGAGACACATTGTGTGTTCACTCTTGTGGGTTATCGCAGGTCAAAAGCCCCATGTGATGGTTTGGCTCCAGGAAGCAGAGGTCATGGTCCTGAATTAATCTTCTTTCTGGGCAATTTGTAAGTCCACCATGAGCTCGAGAGGACACATAGAGAGCAGGGCAAGTGGTCGCTATATATCACTATAATGACCAAAACGTCTCTTGTTTAAGTCAGCTCCTGTTTAATAACATTAGTCAATTAGTAAATTATTCCTGTGCTAATAAATATGGACAAACAGTTGTGTTTACAGTATAAATACCATCAGAATGCTGTCTCACATCTCTCCAGTGAAATCCCCCTGACAGCATCTCTGCTGGAATCCGACCAATGTCAATGACAGAGGGTTTGTTTTTGAGACATTTTACATCAAAGGGAAACAATGTTGCAACTGTTACTCGCAGTCTGTTAGGAATTATAACTTCTGCAGCCTGTTATCAAAGTCTGATTGCAAAGGAGAAAATAAACAGTGCTTGAGGCTTTTTCTCATCTATTGCTTTTACACTACAGTCAGACTAGCGCTATGGCTGTGCGCGCGGACACGCTGTGTCAGTGGCCACATACAAAGTTGCAGGAAAGAAACGTACCATTGTTGAAGTTGTACTTAGATCTTCAGTAATAACTCCCGAAACTGACGAGGGTGGCACATTCATCTACATGAGAACTACATCTTTGAACGAAATGGACTAAAGACCAACAACTCTGTTAGAAGAAGCGCGATAGCGAGCGACGTGAAAGGATGATTCCTGGGGTGTCCCGTACGCGCACGACTTATTGAACTGTACACGCCTTCTGTTCACTAGTCCAGTTGGAGGACCTGCTTTCTCCACGGACAACCTCATTTGAGCTGGCAGGGCCTGTACCGCTAGTGGTAGATTCTAGAGCGCGATTAGTCAAGGAAGTCTTTGCTGGTCATGTAAAAAAAACATATTTCTTGGAAGATCATAGGGCTCCCAGTACTTGCTTACAGCAGTTTCGATGGACTGATGGTGTGATTTTCGAAACATTCGGACTGCTGCTGTTTTATACAACCCTATGCAGTTGAAACAAAGCGGACATATTCACACCATCCCAGCTGCGTTAATGTCGGCCCGGAAAACTTTCCGGGCTGGCCAAAAACATGTATTTTTAAAGGGGTTTGAGCTGAACGCCGCATGGGAGCTACACCTCATGAACCTCTCGGGGCCTGCAGTAGCCTTCAGTACGACAGCGACTCTCTGGTGAAGCAGTGGTCTGAGGTTCTACAGAAGAGCTTCACAGTCTTGTTAAAGTCATTTTTTGAGGAATGCCGCAATATTCAACTCACCTAAACATTGTGGGTATTGTTGGGTTGAGACAGGGTGGCAGATACACTGCAGATGCAAGTTTTTTTTGGCATCTTTCCCTAATGTCTCTACCAATAAGGCATATAAATGCAGTAGGAAAAAATACAAAAATAAATAATAAAAATATCCCTGTTTTTTTGGCTATTGCTCATTACATGACAATGATAATTTTAGAAATCCAAGCCCCAGGTTTTTGAGGGAGGCTCTGAGAATTGGTTGCAGTTGGGCAGCCCTTGACACGTGACAGGTCTCTACTGCTACTACCATGCCCCAACCAACAAGGGTCACCTCTACCAACTGGCCAAACAGCAAACATTTGTTATTCAGACTGATTCTGCCAAATCCAAGACATAAAAATATACAAAATGGTGTGACATTACATATTGCCTATAGCTGACTACCATTTCTTAGTTTTATTTTCTCTCAAATAAAAGAAATGCACTTAAAAACAAACTCTGTATTGATAAATTATTTTCCTTTCTTTTTAGCAATTGTAGGTGTTTTACACTTTGTTTCTATTAACCATACTGTAGCACTTAAGGACAATTTCACTGTAATGTCTAATTATTTCACATACATTTAAAAAAAATCTAAATCAACTTGTTAAACGATTCATGGTATACCCATCTCAAAACAATTCTGTAAGTAAGCTAAGTAGAAATTGCAAATTAAGGGCAAAGTACAGCTTACTACTTCCAATTAGAATTTATTTTGTAGATATGTCATAACACCATGGTTTCCATAAAATAACAAGCAACATTAATTCTGGTGCCTTGGAAAAATCCCAAATTCTCAGGTGTTAAATTTAGACAACTTTAAATGAGAGAGGTTGGAGCTTTTGGTTACAGATATCATCTCCTGATACCTATGGATCCTGAATGTAATTGGACATATTTGACCAATTAAACAAGATTCAAGTTATGGGTTAACTGAGATTATCATGGACATGAATCCTAATTCCAGTGTACATAAAGGGAAATATTAAGAAAAATGTAACAAAGCCATCCTTTCAACATCATGGCTGTTTGTACAGAAAAGTTATTTTACTCTCTTTCATCCTCACTAATCCCAGAGGTCAGTGTGTGAAAACTCTGTAGGGTCAAAAGGTGGATGAAGCTTGAGTTAACCCAAACAGTACTACAGTGGCTGCAAGGAACGCCTTTAAAGGATCTACTGGGCTGGATTCTGTTGATGTGTGTCACAACGGCCTTTTTACTAACTTAATTCACCTTGCCTCCTCTCCTCCTGAAAAACGATTGAAGAATGCGAGAGAGGGGAAATCTTTGGTTTTCTCATCCAGTAGTATGTGTTATCTGAAATTGAAGTTAGAGTTGAGACTGATATTTCAAATCTGTCACAAATTGCTTGTATTTTTATCTTATGAACTCTATTTTTCCTGACAATTTCAAGCTATTTTCCATAACTATGTCACGTGATGGTAACAGAGGACATGTGATGACAACACCCTTGCAGTCAGAACAAAAGCAGGAAATTCTGTTTTCTGTAGGGTCATCAAAAGGTCCCCTTTCTGTTGACCTATGGGTCACACAAATCTCTTTTTATTGGCTCTTCGTACAGACTGCTTGTCATCTCCTAAAAAGATTTAAGACTGGATATGAACCAACACAGCACGATGGGGTCAAAGCAAGTTAACATGATCTTTGGATCTGCATTGAAATGGCTAAGCAATGAGGAAACTTCAAAAGGTCCTTGTGACGAGTCAAACATTCTCTTTCAGGGCTGAGTTACCACCAATAGGATATGTTAGCACAACACTGTGAGGCCAGAATAAAGGTGTACGCAACCTCATTTTACACAGTGAGTATCATTCTCTACGATTCCGCCCAAACAACAATCAAGGAGTCAGAAAAAGACGCTTGATACAGTTATCTTTAATACATATAAATACATATATCAAAATGTCAGTCTGAAATTTTAGGTTGGTTACCATAACCTTCTATTCAAGGAAAATATTAAACAGGGGAATAAATGTTACTTTTTTGGGTACTTATTTTGGTAATTCTATTATTTAAACTCATCCCAAAATTCACATATGCAATCAAAATAGTTCATGTTCATTTTAGCCACACTGCTATGTATTTATTCTCTTTCAGTACTAATGCATTAAAATCCTTTGTATATAGACAAAAAAACTTGAGTAAATGAGTGAAGGAACATAACAAATGCAGATGTCTCCATACAGGTGTACCACATGATAGAATTAATCAATTAACATCCCATCATGCTCCTTGGCATGTATAGAAATGCTGAGCTGGCCCATTTGACCTCCATTTTGGATCAAGATGTCAAGTGGAAAGGATCAAAGTGACTTTGAAAGAGGGATCATTATTGGGTCTTCTAGGATGACAATGGGGTTACACAGTGCTCTCCACCACAATCATCAAAACACTAAATGAGGGAGTGTCTTCTGGAATAATGGTGTTTCATCCCTCCAGCAGAGTTTCAGGGACTTGTAGAATCTATGCCAGGGCACACTGAAGCTGTTCTGGCATCTTGTTTTGGCCCAAAACCTTACTGAGACACTTTAGGTTGTTTTTTCCTTCAATTTGTCACCCGTCTGTACATAGTAGATGTTGCCATGAATCCATCATTTGAGACCACTATGAGAGACCTACTGTACCTCATTAATTGATAGTCCAATATGACACGTAAACCCTGTTATGTAAGGTCTTGGTGCATCACTACCTGGTAAGTCCTGGTTATGTGCACCTCTTTCTGAATCACCTGGTCTAGCAGAATGAACTCCTCTGGTGTTAGGTCTTTATTGACCTCTGTATGTGTGTGTAGAAGAAGACATCTTTCTTCCTCATCATTTCTTGATGTACATGGTCCCGGTAAATCCCATTTTTGACTTGACAATATTGTTGCATCATGGTCTTGAGAATAAGTTCCAAGTATAGAACCACAAGATCGAGCATCACCTCCTAGAACGTCACCTTCTAGAACGTTACCTTCTAGAGCGTCACCTTCTAGAGCGTCACCTCCTAGAGCGTCATCATTTAATGCATCACCTCCTAGAGTGCCAACCCCTATAGCATCACCTCCTAGAGCATCACCTTCTGGTGTGTCACCCCCTAGAGCGTCACCCCCTAGAGCGTCACCCCCTAGATCATCACCTCCTGGCGCGTCACCTGCTAGCACATCAACTTCTGGAGCATCACCTCCTAAGGGGTCACCAATGATTGTGTCACCATCTAGCTGCGCTGTCAGTAGCAACTGTGATCCCAGTGAAGAACTTCCTGTTGTCTCTGGAGCATCACCATCTAACGTGTCCAGTGGAGGACTGTATGGTTGTGTTATGTCCCCCTCTGATGTAACATGTGGTCCAGGTATGTATGGTTCTTGGCAATGTGGTCTGTGTTCACTGGTTCCGGTTTCATTCAGACCTGCTCCATTTAGTCGGTGTGAAGTTGTTCCAATCATGGATATTGCTGCATCTACAACACAACAATAGCATGTTCCTGAACAGTCATTTGTCATTCTTGCTCATGCTTTCTTTTTCAAAATGTAACTGGTACATCACCAGCTGACCTGAACTTACCTAAGTGCGATGATCTCATTATACGCAATGGTCGTCCATCTTTCCAATGGTATGTTGCTTGCTTTCCTGCAACACAGACAGTTGAAAATACAACCATTTTCAGAGCTACATTATTTAGACAGTATGGTTATGAAAATAATATTTAGATATCTGTTAGTCACTGACCTCTGAGCCGTAGACACCGTGGAAGAGCCACAGAAACTGTGAAGCCAAAGAAGGCTACAGAGGCAGCCGTGCCCCACCATGACCTTCCAGTCTTCTGCTCATCCTCCACTGTGAAACAGACGTTGTGTTTCCTAGTTAGCTATCTGCTTGTAGTAGTGTGTTTGTAGTACTAATAATGTCAGGGACTCAAAAACATTTATTAACTTAAGGAATGTCCACCCACCTATGGGAGTCTCTGTGATGTTGACTTGGGTTTGAACCATGTGTCTGCTCTGAAGACCTGAGAATGTACATGTGTAGGTTCCTGTGTTTTCCTGACTCTCTGGGTAGTTAAGGAGGAGGGATCCATTTCCCATCAGAACCCGGTGCTGCTCCAGTCTAGCCCGGCCTTCCCAATAGTTGGAGGTCCGTCCCGTTCTGCTGTCGTAGCTCAGGATGAGCGTGGGTTCATTGGATCTGGTGAAAGTCCAGGTGAGGGTGAAGTTCTGGAGGTTCTGTGGAGCGATGCAGGGGATGGACAGCTCCTCACTTGCCTCTCCAATCAACTCCTCTGCAAGATTAAAAGTGTGAAGTCATGTGTGTCGACGATACCTCTACTATTCATCAACAACTTCATAGCCCCTAAAATGCACAACATTTAACTATATGGAAGTGATTCTAAACTGGTCACCCACTTTGGCAGTTCAGGACACTGGCTGTTAAATATCTCCAGACGTGTTGAAGGTTTTCTTTTGAAAAAACCCCAAAACAAAACAGAAAGACCAATAATTCCTAGTTCCTCTTCCAATGAGATTGTCAAGTATGTGCTAGCTTAGTCAGTTCTTTATAAAACAGCTTTTTTGGGGTATATTTAGGATTAAAGATAGGTATTCAGACCCCTAGGGTATATCTAGGATTCCATGCTAGGAACATAACTAAGCATTCAAGTTGTTTACTATTGTAAAGGAATATTTGAAGTTCTTGTCTGTGTAAGAGCGCTCTCCAGAAGGCAGGCTTTTCAGTGTGAATTCACAGTTCATAATCATTTCAGCTTCATAAAGCTGCCTGATCCCACAAGCTCACATTTAAATTTAAGCTTGAGGGATCAGGCGTATCTAACATTTAAACCCAAGATTGCAGGATCAGGCGGCTTCGTGAGGCATTTTCAAAATGGAAAAACATACACTTACAGTTGTAAATACATTTAAAGTATTTAATACCCACAATACAAGTATGTTATTAGCATTTAGGCATATTAAATACATGAAAAATTGGAATAAAATTGCCAGAATTGCACCTTCCCCCCATGTGTCAATGTAGGTCATTTTAAATAGATATACTTAAATATACTTAAATTCTAATTAATGCATTTTAGAAGATGTTCAGTATATTTACATATAAAGCTGTATCTGATTCGATGTACCTTGCTGCCTCAGAGAGGCAGTCCACTCCTGGGCCTTGTCCGCTGAGATGACAGAGCAGAAGTAGCCATGGTCAGAGACATTACCCAGGATCCTCACTGTGCTCTCCATAGTGTACAGGCCCTTGGAGTCAAGAGTTTTGACTGTGAAGTTCTGTAGTGTTTCTGGAGCCGATGGGGGCTCAGTGGACCATACCATCTCAGGGGAGGGATAAATGTTCTGAGAGGAACAGGAGACCACCTCCTCAGTCATCTCGATTTTCACTGACTGGATGAGAGCTGCAAAAGAGAAAACAATTTTCAGAATTATGTTAAATAAGGAATGAAGCCTGATTAAAAAAAAAAACATAGTCCCAGAGGGGAACATGGCAGCAGTGGTGTAGGGCACAGAACGACTGAGTACACCTGTTGTCAATTAACTGCTGTCTTGTCTCTGCTGTATTTAAGCACCCTCTGGCTGAGATGTTCACATTTTTAGAGCAGTGTAGAGGGAATGCAGACACACTGCAAAAAGTGTCTTATCAAGTATATTTATCTTGTTTTCAGGTTGAAAATCTAACCATCTATAAAATAAGGTACATTTTTCTTAACCAGCTAAAGTTGTTTTAGATAATACCGCTTGGTTTTTGAAAATATGCCTTGAATATCAAGTAATTTGTCTTGTTCCATTGGCAGATTATTTCACTTATTTCAAGCAAATATCTCCTGAAATACAGTGAGAAAGGGAAAAGTACATCAGCTGTCAATTCTCTTAACTTCTTTCAGTTAACAAATCGTTGAGCTTATGTAAGCTCTGTCTGTGTTATCTCCCCATTCAGGACATAGGACGAGTCATTGAACAGCTTTTGTTTTATTGATTTGTTCTGATCTTATTGGTTTTGTTTTACGGTTTTTGTTTTAAGGTCCAGGACCGGAGGACTCAGTTCTCCTTTTGTATCACCTGTTTTGTTCCCTTCAAAATACTCATTGGTTTGAAAGAAAATAAAAATAAAAATCACTCCATCAATGCATGAATGAACATTATTTTACATTCTGCTTTATTTGGGTTTTTTGTTAGTGATGGTATTTCCAACCAGTTACTATATATATACACAGTAAACAATATGTACTTACAGATGCTTGCTTGCAAATATATACAGTGTCTTTGGAAAGTATTCAGACCCCTACACTTTCTCCACATTTTGATGTTATAGACTTACTTAGCCACAAGTGGACATCAATCACGTGTCTACCAACATCTCAAGTTTGATCAAAGGACACAGGATGCATGTGAGCTCAATTTCGAGTGTCATGGCAAAGTGTCTCAATACATACTTATGTACATGAGATATTTCTGTTTTTCCTTTTCAACAAATTGGCACAAGTTACTAATAAATATTTTTTGTTTTATAATTATGGGGTACTGTGTGTGGATTGTTGGCAATATATATCTATAGCTGCAGAAAAAATTAAGAGACCACTGCAACTTTTTCTTTCCTTTCCAAAAAAGTCGAAAAGGAAGGTTTAAGTGA
>JACXGI010001720.1:21924-39276 GCA_016801175.1 Esox masquinongy
TATATATATATATATATATATATATATATATATATATATATATATATATACATATATATATACATACACATATATATTAATTATAATATATATTTATATATTATAATTATAATTTTAAAGTCAGAAACACAACAGAATATGGAGAAATGGGTCTGAATACTTTCCAAATGCACTGTAAAATGATTATAGATGGATAGATATTTGTATAGATAACACTGAATCAAGACTTAAAGTAAGTCAACTTTGTCTTTCATGGAAATATGACATAAGAGAAAATGACCATGGCATGGTGTGCTCTGCAGACTGCCACAGTTGCTACAGTGGAAAAAGAGAGTGCTTTATTCCACCCTGCAGTCACGACAACGAGTGTAGACTAATTAATTAAAGGGCACTAACAAACCTAGTCCCACAAAACGCTATTTTTCTGTACCCAGTCTGATCTTCTGAACAATAGATAAACAATTAATCCTCATTGCTCTGTTAAAAACTTACAGGGAGAAAGTGACACCACTAGGAAACTGACCAGCTTTAAATGCTCAACCCATATGTAAAAAAAAGAGTCAAAATATGTTTCTGGAACACCTTTAAGTACACAACAAAACCAAATTATAAATTGATAAGACATTTTTCATTTATTTTGACATGCATTTCTAATTTCATTTGGATTATATATATGTATATTTTTGGAAATACATTATTTGGCCAATTTGTTTGCTTCTTGTGTAGTGTAGGGACTTTCATATATCTATTGGGGTATAATGGGACAATAGTAAACAGTTACTAAAGAGATTTTAAATGTTTTACAAATATCTGGACAGAAATTGAAACATGTAGGACACACTGCTAAATGGAAGGTTTTCTGCAGGAACTTACTGTTGAGAAAAACTGCATGCAACTGCAAAGTCAATGGGCAGAGTTCTCACTGACCTTTCACCCCAAGGTTGACAAATGTCTCCTGGTTCCCCTTCCTAGTGCTGGTGTAGCACTTGTACCTGCCCTTGTCCTGAACTTTGACCCTCTTCAGGAGAAGTGATGCATTGCCATGGGCAATCTGGGAGTTGAATAAGCTGGTCCTTCCATTGAAGTGCTTATTCTGTAGTCCGTACTGATCCTTGTTATAATAGTAGCTATGAACAGGGATCTGCTGTTTGTACCAGTGGATGACCACAGCACCGGTGGGTTTAAAGCTACAGGGCAACATGCAGTCCTCATGGAATAGACAGGTCACAAATGCCTCTGAAAAGCAATGTTTGGAAGTTGAGTCTGAACTTGTTAAATTGTACTTTCAGTCAACACCTCCAGAGTGCATTGTACAATAACTGAGGCCACCTACTGGCCTTTTTGGAAAATCACAGGATTTGTCATTTCTTTTAACTTAATATAATATTCTGTTTGTATTTTTCTTTATTGATAGCAGTGGTCAACTAAAAATTAAGACTTTGCACAAATATGTAGACGTATGTAGAATATGGTCTTATCACATGCAGGAAACTATATACAAATACATTGAGCTATATAGAAATACATTCAAATGCAGAATTAATAACCATGGTCCAGGCCAACATGATATTGGTATTGATAATTTATCCGTTGATAAATCGGGTGATTCAACAAAAGGTTTAATCAATATTGCTCATGAACAAGTGGAGTTTGTTTCTTGCTGATACCAGAGACATTATTACTTTACACTATGCACTGCCAAATAAAATAAACGCTGGGTACTTAGGGTACTTTCCAAAATTATATTACTAGCTCTCATCACAAAAAGGTTTCCTAAAGCATTCCTAATAGTGATAAAATGAATACCCCCAAAAATACAAAAATCATGACTAATTACTATTAGAACATTTTGTGTTGAAATGGATCAGTATAATGCTCTACACCCAGAGATGCACGAAGCCCTCATAACAGTGTACACAGCTTAGATCCAATACAGTTTCTTTAGCTTACAGAGAGAGAAGAAGGTCGAGTCCCACGGTACCTTTAGAGTCAGCCAGAGACAATGTCCTCAGAAAGACCAGGAGAACAGTGACGGTTGCATGTGTCAGTGCCATCGTACAGGGTCTGTGTCCAGATCTTAGTCTGAATCTGTTTGCATGAGCAGTGTGTATGTATGTGTTTGTATGTGTGTGTGTGTGTGTGTGTGTGTGTGTGTGTGTATTTGTGTGTGTGTAATGAGCTGTGCGTGTGTGAATCCGTGTCAAAGGGGCTGTTACATTGATGAAAAAAGGATTCATTAACCAAGTGAGTAAAACTTTAACCTGCCTACACATGAGTGGACTTTACATATAAACCAATGGCGACCCGGATAATGACAGTAAACCAAACCGTGGAACACGCGTCCTCAACGTTTCTACGCCGCAGAAGACGACATGCCTGTCTTCGAAGAGCTTGTTTGCGCATGTGTCCGTGCGACTTGTCGGCGCATGCTTGTGTGTGTGCGTCTGGGTGACTACATTCTGTGGAACTGTTCAAGCTGTCGTTCCATTAACGTGCACAACACCAAGACCCACCCGCTGCTGTCTGCTTCATTACACACGGCTCCATTAAGCCACCAGACCAGAGTAACTGAGTTCACAGGCTGCCCAATCAACTTTACACCTTGTGCCATAAAAAACAGGTCTAAAAGGAAATGTGTCTGGGTTTTATTTACATTGTAAAACGGGTTGCTGGTGTCTCCCCTATGTGAAATGACTCCACGTAAGCCAAAGTGCAAAATACATGATTTATTTACGTTAATACATACCGTATATTAGCATAGAATGTTAATTCTACAGGAATCAGTCACAGCATGTGAACAACCATTCAATTAGATCCACACATAATCAGAAACATGCTGTAGTAGTACCACTGATAAATCCTGTATTACTTCCATCTGTAACTGGAAATATATTAGGAGTGTTACTATTGATATTCATCCTCTATTAGTTACACCTGCAACTGGAAAAATAAGGTGTATATACTAAAGAGTTCGTCACCATTGGAGTGGTGTTTCTTGGGCACTTTGTATAACCCCATTTCCCAAAAACTTGGGATGCCACGTAAAATGTAAATAAAAACAGAATGATGTGCAAATCCTTTAAACCCTAAATTCAAAAGAAAATAGTGCAAAGGCAACATAATGTTGAAACTGAGACATTTTATTCTTTTTCTTGAAAAATACATGTCCACTTTGAATTTGATGCCAGCAACATGTTTCAAAAAGGTTGGGGCAGAGGTAACAAAAGAATGGAAAAGCTGTGTAATGCTGAAAAACTGTGATCATCAGGCCTTCAGGTGGCACTGCATTAAAAACAGACACGATTCTCTAGTGGAAATCATTGCATGGGCTCAGAAACACTTCCGAAAACCATGGTCTGTGAACACAATACGCCGCTGCATCCAAAAATGCAAGTTAAAACTCTATCATGCAAAGAAGAAACCATATATAAACAAGATCCAGAACCGCTGTTGCCTTCTCTGGGCCCAAGCTCATTTAAGATGGACTGAGGTGAAGTGCAAAACTGTCCTGTGGTCTTATGAATCAAAATTTGCAAATTCTTTTTGGGTATCATGGACGCCAAGTCCTCCGGACTAAAGAGGTGAGGGACCATCTGGCTTGTTATCAGCGTACAGTTCAAAAGACAGCATCTGTGATGGTATGGGGTGCATTTGTGCACATGGCATGGGCAACTTGGACATCTGTGAACGCATCATTAATGCTGAACAACAAACACACGTTTTGGAGCAACATATGCTGCCATCCAGACAACGTCTTTGTCAGGGAAAGCCTTGCTTATTTCAGCAAGACAATGCCAAACCACATTCGGCATGTATTACAACAGTAGGGCTCCATAGTAAAATAGTCCAGGTGCTAAACTGGCCTGCCTGCAGTCCAGACCTGTCACCCATTCAAAACATTTGGCGCATTATGAAACAAAAAATACGACAAAGGAGAACCCGAACTGTTGAGCAGCTGAAATCCTATATCAAGCTAGAATGGGAATACATTTCACTTTCAGAACTACAGCAATTGATCTCCTCAGTTCCCAAACGCTTACAGAGTATTGTTAAAAGAAGAGGTGACGCAACACAATGGTAAATATGCCCCTGCCCAAACTTTTTTGAAACGCGTTGCTGGCATCAAATCAAATCAAAACGGGCATATATTTTTCCAAAAACAATACAATTTCTCAGTTTCAACATTTGATATGTTGTCTTTGTACTATTTTTAAATAAATATAGGGATAAATGATTTGCACATCATTGCATTCTGTTTTAATTCGCATTTTACAAAGCATCCCAGCTTTTTTGGAATCAAGGTTGTACAAAGAACATATTAATGTACGGCTCATACTAATTTAGCATTGTAAACAACTAAAAAGAATAGATTGTGTGTTCATTGAAACAGTGTTCAGTCAACTTACAAGAATACAGGACAGGTGAGAAGCTAAGTCATAGCAAGTATTGAATGGGCTCTTTGTCAAAAACAGATGCGTAGAGATGTTAGGGTTGAAAAGATAAAAAGGTCAGCGGGGAAACTTAGCAAGTATGTCAACAAGTGACCCACTTGTAATTACAGCTTGAACGGTCATTCAAGTGAAACTTCTCAGTTTAAATTTCCTATAAAACATTTGAACGTGGCATGAGGCCAGAAATGAGGAATAGGATCTGATCCTACTATGGCAATTCCCTGGGCTTCACTGCCTACTTTAAAGTGTGTCATGTTTTCTCTGGGCTCTGCCAATAGTTCCTACATTATTTGTGCTGTTTTTTTCATTGTTTGGGTTCAATGTAACATTAGGTCTTCTGACCATAATCTCACAACAGGCTTTCATGAAAAGCTCCAGTTTCTTCCTAAAACACTGATTCTGTTCTTATATGTTCAGTGTGTTTAATCCTCTGTACCTGCTCTCTTTAGATGTTTGGAGACCCTTGTTTATTTCCACCTACTGGTTCTTTTATTTACGTAGAGTAATTCACAACAAATAACCAGTGTAGTAGAATAATGGCTTAAACACAGGCAATCACACTAACAATGAAAAAAGCCCTGTGGTAACCCTACGTTATTTCCATGGATTTTCATATTTTAAAGCAGTTTCAAATGAATTAACGAAGACAATGGTATCATAACAACTGTCGTAACATAATGTAGGCCTTACTAACTGTAAACCGCCTTAAAGTGTACAGGGGCCGTATTTTAAGTTGTCAGACCACCGCTAAAATCCAGTAAACTTTTCTAGGATCTATTTTTTTTCATGCTCACCTGTTTTGTATTAAAATTTCTACTGGTGGGATATTGCATGCACAACCAGCCTAAGGCAGTAGTTGTACTCTTATAGTATGTTCGAATGAACTAAACATTGAAATCTCAAGTCCAGAATAGGAGGTTTAAAAAATATATATTGAGCTTATTCAGAGAGGATATCTTTATGCTCCATTGCTTTCTCAAAATGCTCAGATTTATAAGATTCTATATTTGCTAGATAACAGCACTTTTATTAGCTTTTTCTCTGATGTTCTACATTTTTTCTTTATGTACTTTACAAGGCTACACAAAAACATGAATTATATCATACACATTGTTTTACCTTTCATTTTGAAACCCAGAAGTCTTAAATGACAATTCTACCTTTTTTTACAACTTGATGTTAAATTATTCCTCACCTTGAAAATAGTCAATTTGGCCAAGAGAAACAATCATCCATGGTTATCTAGCATGCTCACGGGAGAGAGGAAAAAGCTGGTTTGGATCTACGTACCATCCCCTTTTCTCATCCGTGTAAAAGACCATGCTAAATCCAGTCTCCTTTGTGACCCGTAAAACAATAACTGATTGAGATGTCAGTTCGTTGTGAGTGAAGTGTTCTCCGCTCCTCCATAGCGGCCTTTCATTCAGGATAATCCTGTGTATCCAACTGCAGAGGAATTTAAAACTCTTTAAAAATTAGCTTATATTTAGTCTGAAGAGAAAAGCGTGCACACGCTTAAAAACTATACGCAACGTATTGTTTTATCAGTAAAATGTTGTTCGCAACTGACAGTTTTAATCACCTTACATATTTGTTTTGGGATCCAGTCCTCTACATGTAATTTGCTTGATGACACATAAGTGGAGGACCAAAGTATTTTCTCTCTACAGGCTACTATCTGCATAACCTTTTCAAAAGGAGGCCAGGACAGAGGTGAGGAGAGGGAAGGCAGGTGTTGAGGAGAGAGGTGGTGAGAACGACTCAGAAATATACGATGTATCCCTGTTCCCTTTAACCGGACTTGCCCAGGAAATGGTCCACTGAGATGTCTCACGCCAGGACCCCCCACCCTGGTTTATGAGTGAACAAGAGTGGTACTGCCTCACCTGAATCAATACAGAGCCTTCGGAGAGTATTTGGAGCCCTCCACATTCTCCACATTGTGTTGTGTTGTAGATTTAATCTTTAACTGATTACATGTATTTTTTTGGTCATCGATCTACACACATTACCACTTAATGAAAAAGTGAGAAAAAGTTTTTACAAATATTTGCCAATTAATAGAAAATAAACTCTTGAGATATCTCAGACCCTTTACACACTTGCAATGACACTCCAGAATTGCTTTTATCATTCTTGAGATGTCAGACAAACCTGACTGAAGTCTACCTGTGGCAAATTCAATTGCTTGGACATGATTTAGGAAGGCCCATGCCTGTCTATAAGCAGGGTTGGGTAGGTTACTTTTTAAATGTAATCCTTTACAGTTACAAGTGTAACGTAACTTTTTGATTACTCAAAGTCAGTAACGTAATCTGATTACGTTTAGATTACGTTCATATTAAGAGGCATTAGAAAACAAATACGAATAGCCTATAACCAATTGAAGACCTTTTGGCAATAAATGTCAATTTCTCGAAAAGGGTATTGACATTATTGTATATAAAAATCAAGATATCCGTAGCTTTTCGCGCGTACACTAAATCTACAGTAGTCCGATGTTTTGCTCCACAACCACCAATATTGTCAAAACGTTGCAGAAACCCCAGGCACGCGAACGCAAGTTTGCAATCGTTAACATCCGCACACAAAGGTGATAGGGCACTCACTGTGGAAGTCATACGTTTTACTCGCGCGAACGTAACCTGCGATTATTAGGGCTACCATGCGATGGATTTTCAAAACGTAAATGAAAGAAATAAACTGTGATTATACACCTGCACTCTTAGCTTAAAGTCAAAGTCGTCAGCAGCCAATGATAACCAATTAACGCAATTGTCTGAGATGCAAAGCAGGCAGAATCACATGGCCTACCTGCATGGACGGAGTTGAGTTGGCTACATCAAATGCAATCATCCTTTGAGTGCTTCCCAACACACCTTTTCTCCTCAAATATCGTGATCAATTCCATATGATGTTTTATCTCGAAAGCAGCGTCATGTTACAGCTATCTAACAAATAGTTGCCTAATCTTCTAAACAATTCCTGTCTGAGTTGTTCAGTGCAACTCTTTCTGGCTGTGTTGTTCGGTGCATTTGACAAATAAACCTTGAAACTTGCAAAAAACCTGTCGCCTATCATTGTTCTCAGAAATGTGTTGATAGTAGATAACTAAATCACATTTTATATGGGTCGGCTAATATTATCGTAGATATACTGTACTCGGTTTTTATCAGCCACCCAACCAACCAAAACCGGAGAAAATTAAAATATCGCTTCAACGGTAACTAATCTGGTTATGCGGGGCCACCTTTGCTCGCATGATGATCACACACAACAACTGAGGCGCGCAATTGTTATTTTGATTCAAATAACAATGTTTCTAAAAACATTTAAAAACAAAATTAAGCATGCAACGTGTCGTATTTCGCGCATCTAATCTTTCAATTGAAGTAATCCAAATGTAATCATACATTTTTTCAAAAGCAACGTAACATATTACAGTTACTGATTTTTTGTAATCCGTTACTCCCAACTCTGTCTATAAGGGCCCCCACTTCACGATGCATGTCAGAGCTAAAACCAAGCCAAACCAAGAATTGTGCCAATGCACAGATTTTGTGAAGGTTATAAAATAATTGTAAAAAGCAGTGAATGTTCCCGGGAGCACAGTGGGCTCCATCATTATGAAAGTGAAGAAGTTTGGAACCACCAAAACTTCCTGCAGCCGACCGTTCAGACAAACTAAGTAGACGGCATGAGTGATGAACCCAATGGCCACTCTAACAGAGCTTCAGAGTTTCTTTGCAGAGATGGGAAAACCTGTCACAAGACAATTATCTCTGCAGCACTCCATCAATAAGGCATTTTTGGTAGAGTGGCTAGAAGGAAGCATATGAGTAAAAGGCATATGACATACAGCCTAAAGGACAAGGACAAGTTTGTAAATGTCCTTGAGTGGCCCAGCCAAAGCTCAGACATGAATGTCATTGAAAATCTCTGGGGAGACTGAATGAAAAATTGGAGAACCTGACCAAATCTGAGCATGCAGAACTGGTAGAGGCATACCCAAGCATACCTGTGATCGCTGCCGAAGGCACTTTTAAAAAGTACCGAACAAAGGATCTGAACACTTATATATTTGTAAATGAGATATTTCAGTTTTTTACTTTCAATAAATTGGTACAAATCTCTAAAAACTTGTTTTCGCTTTGTAATTATATGGTATTGTGTGTAGACTGATACCAAAAAAAGTTTAAACAATTATAAAGTCCAAAGTCCATAACACAACAATATGAGGAGAAAGTGAATGGGTCCAAATACTTTCTGAAGACACTGTAAGAGAGTACAATGTCTTGTGTTCTCTACTGCCTCCGGTGCTCATGCTCATGAATCCTTTTCAAACAAAAACAACTACAGATGCACTCAAAGGTGCAACATAACAAGTTTTACCCAGCTGTCATTTCACTCAAAATCAAAAGATTCTAGTGTTATACCAAACATGTCAAGCTCCATTACCAACAGCACGGCATGTTTACTTCTCATTACAGGAGTTACTTACATGCCATGGAAGGGCAAGGCATCTCTGAGCAAATTGATAGCACGAGTAGGGGCTAATACAAAGATCAAAGTGGTTTCAGAATCTTGTCAGAGGGTGCTGAGATTACAACAACCCCAGTACCACTACTTCCCATGGCTCTGGTTGAGGAGCTCTGGCATATTTTCCAAATGAGTCAAGCTAGAAAAGCATGCTTGATCATGTCATCTAGAAGGCCTTGTCAGTCAGAGCTTCTGTATGTGTGGAAGTGGTCTGCTGTCGCAGTTGGTGATTATCCACTGGCAAATCCTCAGCTGTTTTAACTATCAGGGAGAGATGGAGAGGCAAATCAGTGGGAGAGGGTAGTTGGTACCAACTAAAAATAGGAATACATTGTTATTTCTAACTAGACTACTTCAAATAAACTAAAGGTATCCAGGCTAAAACCCAGTCTGACTTTCCCATGCAGAATTGTATACAATCTGTGTGAACTGGTTTAGTACAAAGGCGCAAAGAATGCCGAGTCGTGATTTTTGCCAAAACAGGCGTACACCTACTTGTTTTCATTGGCTGTGCCTCAGTGTCCTCCACAGCGATCCCACCAGACTGCCACTGATTGGCTAAGGAGTACATATATCATGGGTCATCACTTCCTTTTGGTCTCATATTCTTAGTTCCATCAAAAACACCTGGCATACATTTTTTTTTTTTTAATTTTGCTTGAAGATAAGTCAGTCAGTCATATTTTACCCATGATACCTTACGTTTCTGTACTCACCTCTTCGTTTTCTATACAGCAGCAGAGCTGCTACCGCTGCCACCACTACCACTGCAATAACTACAGCAATCAGCCACATGTAGGAATTACTTTCAGCTGAATGTCCAGACGGGTTTTCAGCAATTGTCATCTCTTCTAGAATATTAGACAAAATAAAAGCAAGTGTAAATATTTCACCATTAATAAATCATGGTGACATATCATTCAAAATTCAGATTTTTTTTTTCATTATTTGTATTTGTATGCAATTTGAGATTATAGTTTTATGATGTAAATTACCTAACAAATGTAATCAATTATTATTATTATTGTTGTTGTTATTATACATTTCTTTACATAAAATGTATCTTTAAACGTATAATATAAAAACATATATGATGTTCACGTACCTGTCTTTGACCTGATGGTGACGTGGGTTTGAGCCACGTGTCTGCTCTGGAGACCTGAGAGTGTACATGTGTAGGTCCCTGTGTTTTCCTGAATCTTTGGGTGTTTAAGAAGGAGGGATCCATTTCCCTTCAGAACCCGGTGCTGCTCCAGTCCAGTCTGGCCCAACCAGTTGTTGGAGGTATGTATGGTTCTGTTGTCGTAGCTCAGGATGATTGAGGACTTATTGGTTCTAGTGAAGGTCCAGGTGAGGGAGAAAATCTGGAGGTTGTGTGGAGCGATGCAGGGGATGGACAGCTCTCGCCCCACCTTTCCAACCAACTCTGTGGTTGAAATAAGTTTATTTAAAAATAATGCGATTCCTGTTAGGCCTCATTGCCGTAGTTACTCTCTGAAACTCTAGGGGGCAGTGTAAATTCAGTTAATTGTCTAATTTCACAGGAATTAGCCACATCCGGCTTAAGATACTATATATAATGGGATGGGATGGCATGAGATGGTCTTATCCCCGACCTAACCATGGGTATGAAGACGCATGGTCTAACAAAAAGTCTGCTTACCACTGGATTCTGGCTCAGAGCGCTTTTGACAGGAGTGGACCCTTTCACTTACCCTCTTCCTGTCTGGTCTTGCTGGAAGTTCACAGCAGAGACTGCAGAGGAAGCAAACTTCTGTTTCAACAGAAGTGAATGAACTAAAATGACCAGGGCCTGCAACTATCCTATTAGTGTCAGTGAAAAAGCCAGCCCTTATTTTTTTCAGATGTTAATGGCCTGAGTGCACTGTCTTTTATCTACCACCTTTGGCTGAGAATAGCTACAAACATTAACCATAGGCTACACAATTGTAAAATGAGAGAGTGGGGGGAGGCTGGGGGGAGAGAGGAGGGAAGAGGAGATTGAGAGGGGAGAAAGAGGGAGAGAGGAGTGGGAGAGTATAAATGCTGATCATGCCATACCTCTTTCTTGCAGGGAACTTCTCCATGACTGGGATCCGTACGTGGAGTTAATGGTGCAGATATAGGTGAGGATGTTTTCAGACATTCTCAGCTTGCTTTGAATGGAGTAGAGGCCCTTAGAATTGGGAACCATCTGTGTGGTGGGTCTCAGGTTGTCTTCTCTGGGCAGAGTGGACCACTGTACACGGGGAGCAGGGAAGATGTCCTTAGACTGACACAGAACCTCTTTGTTAGAACTCTTTTCCATGGTAACCATCTTGATGGGAGCTGAAATAACAGTGACAGACAGCCAGGATTAACAGGGAGTAACAGCCTTAAAGAGGCTTTCTGGGACTTTTGTGAGAAATGCTATTTGAAACCTCCTGTTTAGGGCTTTATGTGTAATGTGTTGTGTATATGTCCTTTCTAACTGGGTGGTTTGAATTCTGAATTCTGATTGGTGGTATATTGGCCATATATAAAACCCCCTCGTGATTTATTGCATACATATACCACGGCTATCAGCCAATCAGGATTCAAACCACTGGGTTTAAAAAGACATATGCACAACACATTACACATAAACCTTTACATATAAAGGTTTTCCTAGCAATGCTATTTACAGAACAGGGTTTGGGAAACGCTGATTTGGCCATTTAGCTTTAGCACTAAACAGCTAGAATACAGCCGGTTGAAACAAAGTATTATTCACTTGTCTTGACCTTCATGACACAAGGTATATAACAAGATACGATAAAAGCATTTGATAAGTGGGTACCCAGCCCCATAATCCAGCTTTGATAGCATCAGCAACCCACACTCCACTTTCAAGATGACAAAGGACTCTTGTTGATCCAGTGTGCTGTTGACCAGACACCTGTAGCGGCCTCGGTCCTTGATGCCACACTCATTTAGGTGGAGCGAGGCGTTTCCCTTGGAGAGCTGTTCCTGGAGGAGGTACATCCTGGTACTGTGGACCTGGGGAGGCTGGTCCGATTGGTGTCCATCCTGCTGGGATTGACTGAGGACGAGCACCTCCTGTCGGTACCAGATGATGTTTTCATTTCCACTGGGTTTGAAGCTGCAGGGCAGCACACAGTGTCCTGAGAACGGACATGTCATATGGGCATCTAGACATAAACAGAGCAGTGAGGGGAAATGTGACTTTCAGATGAAGGACCAAACACTTCAGAAATAACATGCAGTAGTTTCCATATACGTTGAAAACTTTGGGGTCACTTAGAAATATCCTTGTTTTTGAAAGAATTTTTTTTATTTGTCCTTTAAAATAACACCAAGTAGATCAGAAATACAGCGTAGACATTGTTAATGTTGTAAATAACTATTATAGCTGGAAACAGCTGATTTTTATGGAATATCTACACAGGCCTTCAGAGACTCTGTTGCATTATGTTAGCACATCTTAAAACTGTTGTGTTGATTAAAGAAGCAGAAAAACTGGCCTTCGTTAGACTAGTTGAATATCTGGAGCATCAGCAATTGTGGGTTTGATTGCAGGCTCAAAATGTTCAGAAATAGAAAAAGTTCTTCTGAAATGTGTTAGTCTACTCTTGTTCTGAGACATAAAAGCTATTCCTTGTAAGAAAATGCCAAGAAACTGAAGATCTCTTACAACGATGTGTACAACACTCCCTTCACAGAACAGAGCAAACAGGCTCTAACCAGAATAGAAAGAGGAGTGGGAGGCCCTGGTGCATAACTGAACAAGAGGACAAATAGGTTAGAGTGTCTAGTTTGAGAAACAGACGCCTCACAGGTCCACAACTGGCAGCTTTATTAAATAGTACCCGTAGTACACCAGTCTCAACGTCAACAGTGAAGAGGTGACTCAGGGATGCTGGCCTTCTAGGCAGAGTTGCAAAGAGTTGCAAAGCCATATCTCAGACTGGCAAAAATAGGGAAAAGATTGGAAAAAAGAACATTTGTGAGATGCAGACCACATAAAAAGATGTTGGAGGAGTGCTTGATGCCATCTGCCAAGCATGGTGGAGGCAATGTGATGGTCTGGGTGTGCTTCAGTGGTGGTAAAGTGGGGGATTTGTACAGGGTTAAAGGGATCTTGATGAAGGAAGGCTATCACTCCATTTTGCAACCCCATGCCATGCCCTTTGGACAGTGCTTGATTGGAGCCGATTTCCTCTTACAATGGGACATTGACCCAAAGCAAAGCTCCAAAATATGCAAGAACTATTTAGGGTAGATGGAGTCAGCTGGTACTCTGCCTATAATGGAGTGGCCAGCACAGTCACTGGATCATAACTCAACTGAGCTGTTTTGGGAGCAGGTTGACTGTAAGGTACGTAATCAAGCCAACCCAACTTGTGGGAGGATGCTTCAGGAAGCGTGGGGTGAAATCCCTTTAGATTACCTCAACAAACTGACAGCTAGAATGCCAAAGGTCTGCAAGGGTGTAATTGCTGCAAGTGGAGGATCTTTTGATGAAAACAGTTTGAAGGATACAATTATCATTTCAATAAAAAAATATTTTCCTTATTTCTAACCTTGTCAATCACAATATGTCCTATTCATTTTGCTGTACTTTGTATTCAATCTCATGTCGTCATGTATGTTTTCATGGAAAACAATGACATGTCTAAGTGACCCCAAACCTTTGAACGATAGTGTATCTACAGCGTGGGTAACTGTGTTTTAATCTCTTTCAGATGTAGGCCTACATGCTTCAGAAATAATGTGCAGTGGTTCCCATTTCACTTGACCCATACAATGTGTACTGCATTAACCTTCCTCCCACTTCTTCCATCTTACTTATAGGTTACTTATATCTTACTTATAGGTGCATTTTTCAATAGGTTCCATGCCATGGATAAACTAGGCAAACATGCACACATTGTGTGGGCTCGTTATCGTACTTTAAGCTTCTAATAAAACAAGAATGTTGACAGTTTTTAATGCAAGCCGAGGTAAAATAATTGTTTTGGCGCAGTCACATAGCCATTGCTGCAGGAACAGTGGAAGACTAAATAATTGCTGACCAAAGTATTATACATTCAATACATTTTTCAGGTTGTCATCCTCCTACATGTCTAACTGCCAAGTTTTTTTCTTGTAGAGTATTCATTTGGACCGGTATAAAGTCAAATAAAAAACAAGATGTCATATTTGCACTTCTATTTAATACAACTTACATTTAATATGTTATTGTTGCAATTAGCTTAGGAAAAACACCCTCTGAATATGTAGGATTTCTCCAATAAAAGCATGCATATCCAGTGACACTACGAACAGTAATGCTGTATTAATAGGGCTTCCTTATAGCATTAAGATTGATATTCATCTGTCTGATACCCCTGACATTATGATAATGTATACGCAGTGCTTATTTCTATAGGCGTTGATCTGTAAGCTATGGAAAATAGTCAGCCTGAAACCTGCTTTTCAAGATGTGCAGCATCATAGCAGTGGCAATCCTACCAGAAGGCCTACTTCCACCGTCAATAATAACAGTTCTCTAGAAAAGTGAATTGTGTACAGGAGTGTTACTTCACTGGCCATTCGTGTCATCACGTCCCAGTGAAGCACCCCAAAAAACACACTGACGGCGTTATGACGGGACACTCTCGTCCTGGGACACTCTCGTCCTGTCTCTAGCACTGTCCTGTTGGTGAACCCTCTCATACATTGTAGTCACCACACATTCCAGAAGAGCTCCGGCGTCTATGGTTATAGCGGCACACCTAAAGCTAACAGAGCTGGCCATACATTACAGTTGTTGAGGTAAATGCAAGGTTCGACTGGATAAGTAGTCGGTAACCCCCTTGAAACTGGTAATCGCACAGCCTATTCTAAACAGTTCTTACAGTAATTTGTTGCGCACAGATGTGGTTACAACTATATGTTCCCCTGTGCAATGTAACAATCCATGTTCACTGGTGAATTAATGGCCATTTTACTGTCCTCCTCAGACAGGTGATTCACTCAAACATTATGCCTGACTGTACAGAATGTGCCAGTGTGAGAAGTCAGAGATGTGAACCACGCTCCGAGTGGACGTCTTTCATCTCCCTCAGCAAAATTCCACCCAGAAGAGACCGCTGACCTTGGTCTCAGTGACGTCTGCCAGTCTAAATACTACAGGACAGTGGGAACGACCTTCTGCCAGAACCAACAGACGCCTGGTGAGGGCCAGATGGCCTTTCCAGACAGGGTGGCCTACAGGATCACTCAGAGGACACATCGGGAAGCCGGCTCACTGACCAGAGACCACCTTCAAGGATTCCTCGTCTTGTCCGTGGTCTAAGATCGGTCGCTTGCGTTCACAAAAACAACAGCCAAACAATTCTTCTTAAAACAATACAATATCATGGAAATGAAGAGTTTATTCACCACATACTTTTTCCATTTGAAATGATTGCTTATGGTAAATATTGATGCCCACAATGTGTCCTATGTAACAAAAACTGTCGCTTTTTTGATTGAAGTCAAGGAGATCTGCTAAAAAAATAATTCCTATACCAAAAAGGTGTTGAGATATCTAAGGAGCCATGCATACTGAGCCCATGTCCATGCGCTCAGACAAGCAGATGCGCGTCCACCTGCCTAGACAAATTCCCCAACCCCCTCCACGCACACGGCTCCGTGCACGGAATGCATAAATCAAAGAAGGGCCAAGAAGAGCGGGGTCATCCGATCCACCGGGCCCATCCATCCGACCCGCCACAAAGATCTTTTGTTGTGGATACAGAGTAACCACACAACCAGCCGCACAACCAACTGCACAACCAGCCACACAATCAGCCACACAACCAACCGCACAACCAGCCGCACAACCAGCCGCACAACCAGCCCTGGCCTCGTGAAGCACTCCCCCCCAAACACTTTACTCCTTCCTACTGATTTCCCCACAACATCTCCTGAGAGTTTGGCAACTGAGTACAAAACAACTCCCACCACAAACGCGTAGACGTGCAAAATACATACATGTAGACACAGCAACAACACTGCGTTCTCTAAACTACATCTGATAGTAGAGCTGGTATCTGTTATGGAAGACCTAGGTAGAAAAACTCTGGCACGTTGCGTAGCTGTCTGGGCGCCCAGCCTAGCACTCGGACTCGATCACCCTACATGGCCACAGGGTCTAATGAGACAGTCATGATTGTTTCTTTTGGACAAGGCCAGTGCCGGTTTGACAACTCACAGGGCTGTTCACTCAGAGCTCCAGAACTGGCCAGCCCAGCAGAAAATATATATCAAATATATGACCTCCAAACCTTATTAAAGTTGCCCGGTATACTCCTCATCTGGTAATAAATGACACAGGATTTGTTTTATGAACATTCCGCACCTTTTTTATTATGGAAAGGAAACTGTCTCTCTAAGCTCCTGCTTGTTAATTTAGTTCATGTCGTTCTGTTTTTCAGATGCCTGTTTCGTTTTAGGCAAAGAGAGAGCGCCAAAACAGGCTTCGGCACTGCTTGAACAAAAACACAATCAGATGATCAACTGAGGGACTCCAAATGCGAGACATATGTCTAACCTTTTAAAGTGCTCTGGGATAGGGGATGTTTCTAGTGGAGATATAGATTAGAGTACATGTAAGTATTCAGAAGCATACAGAAGTCCGATCATTTGTCTGCTTACTCAGCACAGTTACAATGAAGACATCCCATGCCATGTCTTTTGCCTATTCTGACAACTCACCCACTATAATACCTTCGAGGGAGAGAGATTTCCTTACCTGGGATTTTACACTTGGCAAAGGTGAGAATCAACAGCAACCTCAAGCAAGTTTGAACAAAGGCCTTCACCATTCTCATGTATTCACAGAATCACACATATAGTTGTGCTTCACTCGAGTCCTTAATCCAATCTGTGGGACTCCTAAATCAACTAGGAGCTCCTTGAATCTCAAGCGGTGTCTTGGTCGGTCTTAGATCTCCCAGCTTAGCCTCAGGGATGGTGAGGACTGAAAGCATCCGCTGTAGCTTTGAAGGATCCAAATGGTATATTTCACTGGAAACCAGAATGCCACCGACAGACACATAAAAAAGTTATTCTGGAACCACTTGTGTCGGAGCAGGAAGGCTGTCTCTGTGCATACCCCAGTGAGAGCAACTAGCTCCTCGCACAGTGAGAAGAGAGACAGGACAGAGAAGGGAGCGGCAGGGCAGACAGGTTGGTCTGAAATGCACACCACATCTACAAAGACCTTGAGGCACGTGGAGTCATTGGTTACGTTGTGTTACCTAGAAACGCCTCTTTCCCCCTTTCACCTGCCTGTCAAACCTCCCCACCCCATTCCCACACACATGCCTCATAGAAACTCATTGTCTGATTCATT
>JACXGI010001720.1:39376-86511 GCA_016801175.1 Esox masquinongy
CACACACACACATACTGTACATACATACACAATATTTATTGTATCTTCTAGTTTCATGAAACGTATCTTCTAATTTCCTGAAAGATATCTTCTAGTTTTGTACAGGGTCTCTTCTAGTTTTGTAGAAGCGATCCTGTAGCTTCATCAAGGCATACTCCCTATCTATAGAGTCATTAGAGAACTGGTCTGAACAAGAAGAGTTCCAGAGCGATCTCACTGTGCTCTGCAGCTGGCAGGCAGATGAACGCAGAAGAAAGGGTTTCACATCAGCATTGTGTTTCAAAGATGAGTGGTTAAGGTTTAAGGTTTTTGAAGGTTATACTTTTACCAGAGTATCTATCACACAAAGTGGGCTTTAAAAACGGTTGGCTTTGTCCTCATGCCTTTTATGCACTTGTAGACTGCAACATAACTACCGTTTTGAATACAAGCCCTATCACATAAGGTTCTGATTAACCCAACTATGCTATTGAAATAGAAAAATGTGAGTTGCCTAACCAGTTCTCAGTACTGGTTAACTCTTAATGTTTCTTAAGAGTTGGGTGAATTATGAATTTATTTTTGAAATACGACATTGCTGGGACCTATTACAAGACAAATTATATTACCAAATGATGTTCTTATATCAGCTATTTGAAATAATGATTGGGGACCTCCTGGAGGAATGTAGCAATTTTCTGTGGTTATGTGTTTTACTGTGCTTTTAATTTAGCTATGATTTTTTATAGTCATTGTGAGGTATGTCCTTGATGTATTGACCTGTACTGTTTTTGTAAAAAGTTAATTTGTAAAAAAGAAAAAATAAGTCCCAAATGACCCTGCTTTATAAAGGTTTGCTAAAAACCTGAAATTTGCATAACTGATTTAGTCTGGAGGACTTCCTGCTGCTAGAAACAATATTGAGCACTAGAGGGAGTAATTGAGACAATGTGCTGTAATTTACTTCATGTGTACATATTTCCTGTTTCAAATGTTCTTTTTAAACAACTTGCCATAAGGAAACAATACAGGAAATTGTTTGTTCATAGATTAAAAACAATAAATGAAATGGCAGAGATAGGAAGACATTCATGAAATTCCTTTTTAAAAAATTAAAAAAGGAAGACCCCCGTACACTCCGTCACACCCACCGTCACCCCCAACCACCAGCTCCGGACTCTAGGATGAGCATGTGAGGGGAAACCCCATCTCCACGTGCCTGCCTCTTAAAGATGGCAGCACTCATCTCTGCCCTCAATCAACATTAATCCCAGATTAATGGAGCAGGCCACAGGATTATGCTGCGGTCGCTTCCATTTCTATCATTGATTTGGTACCGTGGTATTTTTACCCAGAATACTATTTTGTTCTTTTGGAATATTTTGTGTGTACTCGTTTAAATAATGTCTGTCAGTTTTCAATGTGTGATCTAGTATTTTCCTGGTTACTTTAAAACGACTTTACCTTATTGCTGTCTATTCCTTGGTGATCAGATCCATGAAATATTACTAGCCATAATGCAAACCTCTTGTGGTGGCATTAGCAGGCACTCATGTTGATAAGATCAAACAGTTAACTAGCCTGACAGTCATGCTTGGCCAACATTAGTCAATAAGGACCCTGAAGACATGCAGTTTGTAAGTAGTTCATTTAAACCAACTGAAGTGCAATTTTGTAAATAGTTAAATTTTACCTTTATCGTGCAATAAAATACAAAACATTTGAATGCACAAAAACAGCTGCAAGTCATTAAAAACAAGAAAGAAAAACTAGGCAAGCCTTGTTCAGCCAGCCCGTGGTTAGAAGTGACTGTGGTGTGCCAGGGAGGGGGCGTGAAGAGCAGCTTTTCATGGGCCAAGTCCATATACCTAGTAGCAAGTAGTCATATGTTTTGGCTAATTACTATGACTTTATATCACAAGAACAGACAAGCATTTTAATGTTTTTGCAGTGGCATATTGGCAAACTCCCACATTCTAGCCAAGTGTCATGAAATAGATTCAGGCTTTGTCAATGAAGGACGATGCAGTAAACACGGGCCTGCACCTAATCATACAAAGCGCTGATAATCCAAGAACACATGAAAGGATCCTATTTATGGATTTTAGCTCTGCATTTAACATCACACCAAATATAATTATGTAATGTAACATTAGCCGGCCAGGGGTTGTAACCTAGGAAGTTGCGCACAGGAGACTGCAGTAAGTACCAAAAAAGCAGGAGACTCCCTGCTAATTCCCATCTAAGACATTGAACCATGAAGTAGGCAGAATTTCAGAGTTATTGAAGACATGCGTGTAGAATATTGTGTAGAACAGGACACTTTGGGTGGACGGGGTGGCTCATTCAAGTCGGATTTCTATCTTGGAAAAGACGTCGGCAGTCGATGTGAACCATGCTCGCAAAGCGGGAAAAATAGAAAAATGTTCTGGAGTAGAAACATGGCGGAGTAACTCATCCCTGTTAGCTTTTGCCAGCATAGGACAATGGATGATGCAGGCGACATGGACATGTATAACCCTAACCCTAAAACACCTTGATAATGCAGAACCAAATTTAATAGCTTAGCAGCATCGTGTATAAATTAGCTACTTTGAGGAAGGGAATACGAGTTTCATCCCTATATTTGAGCCACAACCGAAATCCTATAGGCTGCCTTTCCTCCAACGACAGGCGTGCAACTGTCCCGGCATCATCAGCCTAAATACACTACCTTTCAAAAGTTTGGGGCGACTTAGAAATGTCCTTGTTTTCCAGGAAAACATACATGAAATTAATTTGAATAGGAAATATAACAAAATGAATAGGAAAAATAGTAATTCACAAAGTTAGAAATAATGATTTTTAATTGAAATAAACTTTTCTTTCGTCAAAGAATCCTCCATTTGCAGCAATTACAGCCTTGAAGACCTTTATCATTCTAGCTGTCAATTTCTTGAGGTAATCTGAAGAGATTTCACCCCATGCTTCCTGAAGCACCTCCCACAAGTTGGATTGGCTTGATGGGCACTTCTTACGTACCATACGGTCAAGCTGCTCCCACAACAGCTCAGTAGGGTTGAGATCCGTGACTGTGCTGGCCACTCCATTATAGACAGAATACCAGCTGACTGCTTCTTCCCAAAATAATTATTGTATAGTTTTGAGCGGTGCTTTGAGGAAATTGGCTCCAATCAAACACAATATACAGGATGCAAAATGGAGTGATAGCCTTCCTTTTTCAAGATCCCTTTTACCCTAAACAAATTTCCCACTTTACCACCCCCAGACCATCACATTGCCTCCACCATGCTTGACAGATGGCATCAAGCAATGCTCCAGCATTTCTTTTATTTGGAATGCACAAAAGTTCTTCTTCCTGATCCAAACTCCTCAAACTTAGATTTGTCTATCCAAAACAAATTTTTCCAATCTCCCTATGGCCAGTGTGTCTTCTTTTGCTCATCTTTTTTTTGCCAGTCTGAGATATGGCTTTTTCTTTGCAACACTGCCTAGCAGGCCAGCATCCGGGGGTCGCCTCTTCACTGTTGATGTTCGTCACTTTTTGGGGTAAGCAGGTTGTCAGGCGCAGAGATCACGGACAACGATGATAGATTTAATAACAAAAACAAGGACAGGCGAGAAAACAAAACAGCAGGAGTAAGTCAAGCAGGCTGGAACACATACACAAAAGATTCAATGACTTGACAAAGGGCTGACGGAACCGGGTGCTAACGAGGGCTAACAAACAGGCAAAAACAAATCAGAACAAAAAGGATAGGCTACGTCTAAGAATAAAGGAAAAAAAAAATGAACAGAACAGGCTAAATTCAAGAACAAAATCAACATCCAATCCGAACAAAACAGATTCTCACAATGTTGAGATTGGTGTTTTGCTGGTACTATTTAATGAAGAAGTTGAGGACCTGAGAGGCATCTAGACAATCTAATGTTTTTGTCTTCTTGCTCAGTTGTGGACTGGGGCCTCTCACTCCTCTTTCAATTCTGGTTAGAGACAGTTTGCACAGTCCAGTGAAGGAAGTAGAACACAGCATTGCATGAGATCTTCTGTTGCTTGACATTTCTCACATGGCCTTAATTTCACATGGCCTTCATTTCTCAGAACAAGAATAGACTGATGAGTTTTGTTTCTAGTCATTGTAATTCAGTTTCTTGGCCTATAATCGAAACCAGTTGTTGATGCTCCTGATACTCAACTAGTGATTAACTTGGATCAGCAAACACACTGTGCCATTGGAACACAGGACTGATGGTTGCTGATAATGGGCCTCTGTATGCCTATGTAGATATTCCATTAAAAAATCGTCCGTTTCCAGCTACAGTAGTCATTTACAACATTAACAATATCTATACTGCATTTCTTATCAACAAAAAATAGCTTTTCATTCAAATACAAGGACATTCTAAGTGACCCCAAACTTTTGAATGGTAGTGTATGTAATGAGCCAAACCCATGAAACAGACTGTAATAACAATATGCGTTAAATATGTAAACAACCAGTCTAATGTAAAATACATCACGTTTAACAGTGTGATTTCTAATCGCAAAATCAATTCAGTTTCATAACTGAATGGCAAGCCTTCTGTTTGGTGCTTTGTACCTTTCCTTAGTTTCATTTTCAGTTGATTTGCCAGATATATCACGTATACCTAACTTTATTCTAGTGCCACTTTGATCAAGTTGTGATTGGACGACAATAAGCTAAAGGTGCACATTGACATGGAATTTTATGATTTTTACCAAATACAGATAAGAAAGTTTTGTATAAACTTCAAGGACATTTTTTCATTGCAGTGACTTTTATCCAATAGGCTATCCATAGAATACATTGCTATAGAATTTTCACAAATACCTCGCTCTACCTTAGAGGGTATTTTAACTTATTTTAATAAGATTTTATTAAAATGTATAATAAGATTTTATTAAAATGGTGTAAGTTCAATTATTCAATTAGAGAAAGTTGTATAAAGTCATAGCAGGTCACCAAAATAAAAAAATACCCGTATCGGATCGGTACTCAGTATCGGCAGATACTCAAACTTCAGTACTTGGAATCGGTATCAACAATGAAAAAGTGGAATCGGGCCATCCCTAGTAATAGGCATATTCAGTGTGTTAAATAGTGTTATTTAACACTTTAATTTAGTGACGCAAAGACCCAAACGGCCTTCCATAATGGTAGATTTTAGCTCTGCTTTTCAAAGGCCTGTAAAGAGGACCGCATTTGTGGTGAGCTTCCTGCCTGTGCGGACAGTTCAGCCGAGCAAGCTGTATTTTCCATTTGGCTTGTTTGCTTGGTTTACAGTGTGTAGCTACTGATGCTTGTAGCCAGCTTATCCTCAGCTAATCTTTCTTGTCCCTGGCCAGATTCGTTATCCAGTCTACTGGGTGGCACTCTGCGTCTCTAACCACTACGCTATTTAAAAATCGTTAGTGATTTACTCACTCACTCAGAGACATTTGCTCTTCTTGGCCAGCTCCGCTGACATGTTCTGTAAGCAATTAAAATTAATTAGATCAATCAGAAATTAGCTTTCTGAATCCCTCCAGAGAAAGACTGTTGACTCCCATGACTCTGGCAGGGTTTACAATACCAATTCCAAACAATTTGAAGTCCATCTGTCCAAAATATGAGAACTGCAGACAGTTGGCAATCCACCATATTCAGGACCCCCCACCATTTTCAGGACCTCCCACCATATTCAGCACAAGAGTTGACTGAAAGATTGTTTCAAGCAGTCGCTAAGGATTTTACAGTGCCTTTGGAAATTATTTACAGTAGACCCATTCACTTTCTCCACATTTTGTTCTGTTACAGACTTAATTTATACATTCATTTTTTTTTTTTACAATGGGTCTACATACAAAACCCCATGACAAAGCAAAAACAAGTTTTTAGAAATGTATTCCAATTAACTGAAAATAAAAATGTGAAATATGTCATGCATGCAAGTATTCAGACTATGTATTTATTCCTTTGTAGAAGGTATTCCTTTTAACAGACACATCTCTAAGTGTGAAAATACAACTCTCAGGGTGTAGAGCATCTCTCTGGAGACATGGGCATTTAAAAATAGTTGCACTTTAAGCTAGAGGCACTAAACCCAGATTCACATGTTTACTTGATTAGGATGTCCTTATGTCAAATTCCTTAAAATTGAAGTTGACTGAGTTTGCACATAGCAAATCACAACCAAATACAATCAACATGCGGTTCAGGTATCCAGGAGGATGTTTGGGGAGGGGTTGTGCACTGTTCTCTTATTTAAAGATTTTTACTGTACTACTTGCATAAAAACAAACAACATTGACAAGTAGAGCTCATGTATGCTTACGCACCCACATGACATTCATACACACCCGTATTTGCATACCTACGTTCCCAAACACGCACGCGCACGCACGCGCGCGCGCACGCGCACACACCACCTCACATATAACTGTGCAGCCTTTTGGCCAAGCTCAACCCAGGCCCATAACATAATAAGTGACTATGACACCCAGCTCAAGTCCCTTTATCTCCATCCCTCCAACTTAGAGAGATTTAATTATTAAATATTTTTTCCCAGTACAATACCATGTTTTAATTTCCCCCCACACTATAGACAGTTGCACTCAAAAGTTTGCATACCCTTGGAGAATTGATAATATGTGTACCATTTGCAGAGTTGGGGAGTAACGGATTACAAAAAAACAGTTACTGTAATCCGTTACATTACCAACAAAAATATTGTAATCGGATTACAGATACTTTTGAAAACATTTGATTACTTTTGGATTACTTCAATTGAAAAAGAATAGGTGAAGGAAGAATTATGACACTTTGTATGTTTGAGTTTAGAATTTAATGTTATAAAAATAACGTTATTTGAACCGAAATATGAATTGCGCGCCTCAGTTGTGTGTGATCATCATGCGCGCAAAGGTGGACGCGCATAACCTGTTTAGTGACGGAGGAAGTGCTAGTTTAAATTTCTCCAGTTTTGGTTGGTTTGGATGGCTGGTAAAAACAGAGTATATCTTCGATAATATTAGCCGAGTCATATAAAATGTTATTTAGTTATCTACTCAACGCATAATTTTCAGAACAATGATAGGCCTACCTGGTGTTATATCTTTTTCAAGTTAAGGTTTATTTGTCAAATGCACCGAACAACACAGCCAGGACGAGTTGCACCGAAGAACTTTTACAGGAATTGTTTAATAGATTAGGCAACTATTCGTTAGATAGCTGTAACATGGCGCTGCCTTCAAGATAAAACATTATATGGAATTTACCACGAAATTTTGAGAAGAAAAGGTGTGTTGGGAAGCACTCTGCCAAAGGATGATTATTTGCATTTGACGCGGCCACATCAACTCTGTCCATACAGGTAGGCTTTGTGATTCTGCTTGCTTTGCATCTCTGAAAATTATGTTCATTGGTTATCATTGGCTGCTGACGTCATTTACTTTAAGCTAAGAGTGCAGGTTTATAATCACAGTTTATTTCTTTCATTTGCGTTTTGAAAATCCATCACTGGTGGCCATAATAATCGCAGGTTACGTTCGCGCGGGTATATCTTATTTCTATGCGGGTATTCACGATTGCAAACGTGCATTCGCGTGCCGGGGGTTTCTGCAACATTTTGACAATGTTGGTTGCTGAGCAAATCATCAGACTACTGCAGATTTAGTTTATGCGCGAAAAGCTACGGATATCTTAATTTTTATATACAACGTCAATACCCTTTTCGAGTAATTGCCATTTATTTTTCAACAATGTTTTGAAGCAATTAAAAACATGAATAAAACACAAATAACAGAACAGGCTTAAGCATCATTAGATTTTGGGTTATGTTCAGATAAAAAGTCAGATTCTGGAAGATCGAGATTTATTGGAATGACTGATTATCTGACAGACCTTTAGCGTGTAATGTAGAAATGTAGCCACATCATATTGAAGTAAAAAGCAATGGTTTAGAAACCCATTTCCAAAGGCACTGTAGCCTACACAACCCATAATGTAAAATGCGAATTCCGTTTTTGGCCAGCTATGTAAACTCTAACATTGATTGATCCCGCAAACGGTGTTCAGTTGGTAGGCTATTCCTATTTGTTTCCCAATGCCTCTTAATATGAAAGTAATCTAAAAGCAATTCAAACTAATCAGATTACGTTACTGAGTTTGAGTAATCAAAAAGTTACGTTACTGATTACAAACGTGGACAGGTAACTTGTAACTGTAATGGATTACATTTAAAAAGTAACCTACCCAACCCTGACCATTTGTAAAGAAAACATGAGTGAGCAGGCAAAACACATCTTTTTCTTATGGGATTCACATTCAACTGTAGGTCATAACAGAATGGCATAATCATAAAACAAAACATGGCAACAAAGAAAAAAATGAACTGACCCCTGTTCAAAGGTCTGCATACCCTTAGTTCTTAATACTGTCTATTGCCCCCTTTGGCATCAATGACAGCGTGCAGTCTTTTGTAATAGTTGTCTATGAGGCCCCGAATTCTTGCAGGTGGTATAGCTGCCCATTCGTCTTGGCAAAATGCCTCCAGGTCATGCAAAGTCTTTGGTCGTCTTGCATGAACCACACGTTTGAGATCTCCCCAGAGTGGCTCAATGATATAATGGTCAGGAGACTGTGATGGCCACTCCAGGACCTTCGCCTTTTTCTGCTGTAACCACTGGAGGGTCAACTTGGCCTTGTGGTTAGGGTCACCGTCGTTCTGGAAAGTCCAAGAGCATCCCATGCGAAGCTTTCGTGCAGAAGAATGCAAATTGTCTTCCAGTATTTTCTGATAACATGCTGCATTCATCTTGCCATAAATTTTCACAAGATTCCCCATGCCTTTAGAGCTCACACCCCCCAAACCATCAGTGAGCCACCACGATGCTTCACAGTGTCGATGGTATTCTGTTCACTATAGGCCTTGTTGACCTCTCTCCAAACATAGCGCTTATGGTTGTGACCATAAAGCTCTATTTTGGTCTCATCACTCCAAATTACAGTGTGCCAGAAGCTGTGAGGCATGTCTAGTTGTTGTCGGGCATATTGTAACCTGGCTTTTTTGTGGCACTGGAGCAGGAAAGACTTCTTTCTGGCAACTCGACCATGCAGCTCATTTTTGTTCATGTATCGTCGTATTGTGCTCCTTGAAACAACCACACCATTTTCCAGAGCAGCCTGTATTTCTCCTCAGGTTACCTGTGGGTTTTTCTTTGTATCCCGAACAATTCATCTGGCAGTTTTGGCTGAAATCTTTCTTGGTCTACCTGACCATGGCTTGGTATCAAGAGATCCCCGAATTTTCCACTTCTTAAAAAGTGATTGAACAGTACTGACTGGCATTTGCAATGCTTTGGATATCTTTTTATATTATATATTTTATATTTTCCATCTTTATAAAGTTCCATTACCTTGTTACGCAGGTCTTTTGACAGTTCTTTTCTGCTCCCCATGGCTCAGTATCTAGCCTGCTCAGTGCATCCATGTGAGAGTTAACAAACTCATTGACTATTTATACACAGACACTAATTGCAATTTAAAAAGCCACAGGTGTGGGAAATTCACCTTTAATTGCCATTTTCACCTGTGAGTGTCACCTTGTGTGTCTGTAACAAGGCCAAACATTCAAGGGTATGTAAACATTTGATTAGGGCCATTTGTGTGATTTCTGTTATCATTATGATTTAAAAAGGAGCCAAACAACTATGTGATAATAAATAGCTTTATATGATCACAATCCTTAAATGAAAGACAGTTTTTTTTTTTTGCACGATCTGTCATATTTTCCAAAATCAAATGCCAAAATTGCACAAGTGTATCTCTGTCTGGCTATGATGCTTTACATGAACCTTTCCAGTCATCTCTTCTGATGTAGCCTTAAAGATGAATGTTTTACCCAAGCGAAAAAATGTATTGTCCATTGATTGACCATCACCAATTAGTAATGTCTGTATGTTAATCTCAATAGAGATACTATGACCCAACAACCAGTTCTGGACTTGATTCCAGAAGACTGCCGTCACTGGACTGCTTCAGAACAGATGGTCCATTGATTCTACTTCATTTTGAAAATGTCTTAACAGTGCCAACTGTTCAGTTCCCCATTTTAAGATTTTTTTTTGTTGCAAGACTTTTACATAATACTTTCAATTGGAAGAAGCGGATTGAAGCATCAAAAGTTGTCTTGTACAAAATTCCATACACCCGATGCCGTGCCAAGTGTTTCAAAATATCTTTAATTCCATATGGTGTAGCAGTCAAACATTTTGCCTTTAAATAGAAAAGCTACATATTAAGGTTTATACTGGTCAGTTTTAGCCATGCATGGTTTTTAATAGGTGGCAGACCAGGTAATTCAATCCTGTTTTGTTGTTTTAATTTCTGCGCATTCTTGTGGCAGGGCTGCAATGATCTTATTATACTTTTGAACCAAACATGACTCTCAATATACCTCAACAAGAAACAAGAAAGCATTTTATCATAAGTACTAGTTGTCTTTCATAAACATGATACCTTTGGATGAAATTTAAAACATCCATGTGTCCAAATACGTTAAAAAAAAAAAGAAAAGAGAATTCTTAGTGGGTGTAGCTTAAAAAATATTCCTGTAATACTCCGCCCATCTCTGTTTTCTCATTATCCTGCTTATTGTCTGAACTCTGGCTCCTATCTCTCCCTCACCTCATTTTGTCAAACAGATGCTCAACTAATCTACAGGCATTAAGCAGTCGATGGCTGGCATTTGGAAATACATCTCTGTGACTATTACAGACATTGGCATTCAACTGTATGTGACTCACTGACCTATTACAGACATTGGCATTCAACTGTATGTGACTCACTGACCTATTACAGACATTGGCATTCAACTGTATGTGACTCACTGACCTATTACAGACACTGGCATTCAACTGTATGTGACTCACTGACCTATCACAGACACTGTATTCATGGGTAGGTTTACAGGGGTACAATGCCACAGAGATAGAGATAATTTTGTGCAGAGAGCAAAAAATAATGGACAATTTTGGCATTGATAGGTAGTATAAACTTTTCTTTACAGTCAATGTTTTAAATAAAACCACAGAAGCTATCCAGAAGGTACAGCTGCTGTTCTATGAAACACTTCTGAATAAGTATGGAACAGACATACTTTATGTTGTAATCAATTTCTGCTGCCGTCACACTCTCACAAACCTGGATGAATACGAGAAGGTTTTTATTTATGTCAGTAAATAAATAAAAAATCCTGATTAGAAACTGTTGCCCCACCCTGCCCTGGCTGCAGTTTGTAGGTTACTGAAAGATTTCAGCTACCACAGATAAGAAGATTAGAGAGGAATTAACGTCATTCCTTTGTTATTATAGGAACAAATTGATATTTGGTTTTAATCAGAGAGAGGACAGAGATGAGAGCTGGAAGGACAGGAAAGTAGCATAAAAATACAAGCCAGGCAGACCACCACTAAAGTACAGGACACAAACGGGTACAACCAGGCAACGGCAACATAGAGTGGAAACCCAGTTTGCGTCGCTGGATTTGACCCCTGGATGTCTGGATCAACGTGTCGTGCGGCATGTGACGGCAGTGACGGAGTCGGATAAGACAGATCTCTCCGAGCTCTGCGTGCGTGCTCCGAGGTGGAATGGACGCTGCCGGCATATGGACAGACCGCCGGAACGGGAGAGCCGTGGCATCCCACTGACCTCCCGGAGGAGATAGACTCGCATGCGGCAGGAGGAACTCTTGGTTGCTCCCGCTTTTCCATCTCAAGACATGAACCTGGTTCTCCTGGCCTTCAGGCTGATGTGCCTGGCTTGGCTGTGGCCCGTCGCGCTGCTCAACGGCAGTCACCGATCGAACAAGAGGAGGCACAAGGACGTGTACCTCGGAGAGAATGTCAAGAACAAACATGGAGGGTGAGTCTGGGAGCGGGGACGGCTCCTCTGGAATCCTTGTGTCACATTGTTGTCAAAGGTTCTGTTTGCTCATCTGCTCTGTTTGAAACCGGTTTGTGCAAAGGTTTTGTACACACACACACGCACACACCACACAGGAGTTACCGTTGTGTTGACCTGTTGTTTGATTGATATGGTTTAAAGGTTCGTCGAAAAGGCTATTTGTAACAAGGAAGACATTACGTTTATGGTTTCACTGAAATCAATCATTCTCTTTCAATTGGTAAAGACAGTGAGGGTAAAGTTATCATGGTAGCACGCATGACGTCTTGCAGTGTGTGCTGGGACAGATGTCATTACTGCAGTGGATTTTGGATGAAGGCCAGGGCAGATGAGGTGACCAAAGATGCTTAAAGGTAACGTTGAGGTAGCATCCCATAAGGGAGAAGCAGCGGTTTGTGGTAATTGATGGAGGATTTGTGTTGATTAGGGGGTTGATTGACTGTTCACAAGAAACATGTTTTTATTGAAGGGGCATTTTTTTACGGTGGTATGGGAATGAGTTGTTAGTCCACACATTAGAACCGGGCGATATCAACAAAACTCAGTATTGTGATAAGTGGACCCAATTACCTCAATAACAATATATATTGTTATCGAGGTACTTCTTGATGTTAATTACACTAATTTAGTTAGCAGAATGTCTAAACTGCATTGGAATAGGGCACAATTGTACTCAGCCTTTTTTAACACAAAGTTATTGTGATATATATTGTTAGAGGTAATTGGGTCCACTTATCGCAATACTGATTTTTGTTGATATCGCCCAGCCCCAGCACACGTTACTTCATTGTGAAAATGAGTGAAGGTTAATGGATGATGATATTTTGATGGGTTGCGGTGATGATTTAGCATGTAGGGCTGGCTGCAGACTTTTGGCTGGGGATTTGTCTCTACATAGCTGGCTAACATAACTTGAAACTCTTTGACCAATTGCACCCTTTTCATTAACATAACCCTTGCAAGCAGCAGGAGTGTGCGAGAGTATTCATAATTTTCATCTGCATGTTCTTTTTTCTTGCACTTGCCCAGGACTGTACAGTTTTGCGATAGTGACACCTGCTAATGCAATCATCTGAAACTTAGATGCCACACAGTTAGTGTGTCAGTGTGCTATCAAAATCAATTAGTGAAGAGCTCTCACATCATGGAAAGTGTAATATCATTTTTGGTTATAATCAAAGTACAGTGTATAAATCTTAAATGTGAACACCCAAGAGCAGTTACTGTCGTGTGTGTGTGTGTGTGTGTGTGTGTGTGTGTGTGTGTGTGTGTGTGTGTGTGTGTGTGTGTGTGTGTGTGTAACTGCAGGTACCAGTTGGTGTTTGTATTTGTTTGAGAATAAGAGAACATTCAATATTCTGATTTGGGTCCTCTTTGCTCTTCAGACGAATAGACTTCAAAATGAAGAAGTCTGACAGCACCAAGTCCCTGCTGATAAAATCCGAACAGCTGCTCCGTATCGAAGACCATGACTTTGCAATGCGGCCCGGCTTTGGAGGTAAGACCCCTCCTCGCCCATCTCCTCTGGCCTGGTGGACGTCGTGCAACTCACGGCGTGTTAATGTGGTGGAACACTGTGGCTGTGTGAGCTTTTTCCCAGCATGAGTTGGGTTTGACTAGTTTATTCAGCCTGAACGAGAAAGGAAAAGGAAAAAAAGAAGTGGGCGGTAGTGGGTAGTGGAGCATTAATTTGATGCAGATGCTGAGGTATAGAAAGTCCTTAACATGCCAAATGGCAGATGAGGCGGATTAGGTAGAATTCAGCTTTTTGAGGCAGCGCTGTGCTAGCTTGCTTGTATGTTCTCTCCTGGACGCAAATGTAGGTTACAGTGTCATGTTTGATAACACCTCATCACCCGAAAACTCACTGACCCAGATTGTCGGCGGAGCCTAGCAGACGATGACCGCCTCGGGCTGAGTACACAGATGTGATTTTAGAACTATCCTAATCTGGATTATGCTCTGCTGTCCACGCTGTCTAAAACATCCTACAGGTCTGTCCAGGACCGTAGCCTACTCGGGAAAGGTGGGTATGATTCACCGGGCCCATGGCTTTGCAGGGCCCAATGATCATAATAACATCAGTGTGGTCTATAATTGAGGGGGCCCAGGCATATATCTTTCCAGGGTGCCCAGTATTCCTGGCAACGGCCCTGGGTTTGTCCAAAGCCAATAGTTACTACATACAGTCAGACTGCAGTGTTTTCATCAGGAGATGGTCAGACAGTCCTACTGCAGTGTTTTCATCAGAGGATGATCAGACAACCTAAGACAGGAAGAGATGCTGGTAGATCACAGGTTGTAGAGTTTGTAGATTTGATTCCCACCTGGAAGCGTAAGTCGCTCTGGATAACTCTTTCTGCAAAAGGAGGTTATTGTAAAGAACAGTTTGTGTTTACGAAGGCTTTCATGCGTGTGGTCAGTGTGTGTGGTCCCTTGTAAATAAAGTGTCATGCCAACATTTATATCCACAACATGTAGGCTATACTTTGCGCCACACTTATATACAATAAATCTAAATTGTGTTTCCAACTGGACGTTTTCCTATCTATTCCATACTACCCCTGTGCTTTTTTTGTGGATGCGTGAAACAGCTGGAGGGACTTAATCCCTGTAACATTCTAATTAAATCAGCAGGTCACAGAGAAGGGTATGATGGAATTTAAATTAGTGAACCATTTCCCACTGAAATTGCTTATCTTTCTGAAAAAGTCCTTTCGATACTGCGGTTTGTTGTTGTCGCCATGAGTATGTTAATCCTATGAAGGCAAAGATTGTAACTATATGCTGTAAGATCTACAGAAAGAGGCGGAACCAGTCAATCTGGAATCTTCTTACATTATGTAGAGACAGTATGCCACAGTCCGTTCGTATGTGCGTAAGTATAAGCATGAAACCATGAGTTCCCAGTCTGATCAAATGGTCATAAGGTGAGCGTACATGATTGGTATTCATGAAAGAAAGGAGATTAGCGGCATAAATGCTTTTGGTTTGGTGACACAGTTTCCCCTGTCCCTGAGTGATGAGAAGAATGCTGTGACAATGGGAGGGGAGGATTACAGCTGTGTCTCTGGGGTTATGTGGGGCCTACTAGCTTGCGGCTTTGTTTAGCACAGAACGCGTTGTCATGACCCCCGCCTACATGGGAATGGATGGAGTAATCACAACATTGGATTTAGCTGACAGATGTCCTGCAACACTGTAACCTCTGGTGCAGCTCCAGGAGTTTCAGTATACATGCCATGACCAAGCACCAAGCATCTCCGTGACACCATTGTTTAGGTTATTCTTTTACTCATACTGTTTAGCCGAACTTTCATTTAATGTATAATATTTAGGTCTTAACTTATAAACCGTGCAGATGGATGATATACATACATGTGTCTTAGGTCTGTAAAATCCAGCAAGGGTACAATAGGTCAAAAGACCTTGCTGGGTCAGACATGCTGGGTCAGACATTCTGAAGCCTTAGATCATGACTAGTGTATGACACCACACAATGAAGAGTCTGACACTCAAATTGTTTCACTCGTGTAGGGGCAGCTATTCCTGTGGGCATAGATGTGCAGGTGGAGAGTATTGACAGTATATCAGAAGTCAACATGGTAAGTGTCTATAAGCTACTTCAGCTGTTTGTTTGTATGCTTGGCACCCTGAAACTTACTCACACACACACACGCACACACACACACACACACACACAGATTTAACCCTTAAAACAACCTGGAATGGTGGATGTAACATCCTACTAAACATAACTCTGTCCCCCTTCATTTAGAAAGATGACTTTCCATATTGTATCATTTGTATCATAATTTATTTACATGATTTGTTTGAAGTTACAATTCATATATGTTGCAAATTGCAATTTGCAGTGTGTACAATGTTTAAAATTCCAATTTGTTGTTGTTCACGATGGCCAGATGGCTAGTGTGCTAGATAGTGTTGTAATGAGACAGCTGCAAGAACAGGTCACAACTTGTGACATTGCTAGACTTAAGCCTCACTTTGCTATGTTGCCACTCAATTCAAGATTCAGTAATCTGGACATTTTGAATAAATTTGCTCGTTTTTTAAAGAGCTGTAGTGAAATGTAGTGAAATTAGTTTAAAGTCAGGTAGTTACCTTTTCCACCTAAAATATTTCAGATTTTTTATTTTCTCTATGTAGCCTATTGCCAGAGTACCAAAAATCGATTAAGCTCTATTGATAGATCAGACTTCATACACAGAGGCAACGCAATGCCCTCCAGTTGCACCCTTTTGAAGGAGACACTGCTACCAAAACTGCCCCCCTTACATTTGGGGGGGGGGTGCTAGAGTCAGGCACACTGCCTTCATAGTGGGGCGGTAGAAATCAGTTTGAGCATAGACTTATTGCCCCACAAAGCCACACCTGACAATAGCTGAGTGCAGACTACAATAGACAGAGTGGGCGGAGATGGTCTTGTAACGTAAAACTAAGTAGAACATGTTTTTCCTGCAGCTAGCCTAACACACTCAGACAATGAAAGCAGACAAATTAATGGGTCAGAAAATTGAAGAATGATAAAAGGTACAGCTGTTACAACAGTGGCCTATTTGCACGTTTAAGAGAACCAGACAACTGTGCCAGAGTATGTAACCTGAACAATAAGGTTAATTGTGTTCTTATTGTCTGATTGTACATGTCAAGTAGACATTAACCTGAATGTGCTTCAAGTGAAAATACATTGATCAGCCATAACATTATGACCACTGACAGGTGAAGTGAATAACACTGATAATCTCGTTATCATGGCATATAGGTAGCAAGTGAACATTCTGTCCTCAAAGTTGTTAGAAGCAGGGGTGGGTAGAGTACTGAAAATCTGTACTCAAGTAAAAGTACTGTTACTCGTCCTAAAATGTACTCAAGTAAAAGTTGAAGTACCACCTGAAAAAACTACTCACGTAAGAGTAAAAGAGTACTTGGTCAAAAAAGTACTTGAGTACTAGTTACATATTTTGTTCAAGACATTATAACGCCATAGTAACAACAAGGAAAATGATTTAAGAAAGTACAAACGCAAACTGCATTTTTAATGTTTAAATAGGCATTTGTTTTCCAGAGACCATAGCAATGCAGAATAGAAAAACAAAATAAATTGCAAAAGTAAATAATAATGTATTTCTATTATTAATCTGTGTTGCAAATAAGATTCTTGCAAATTAAGGCCATCATACATGTTACTGGTAAAAAAAAAAAATCTTGTGTAGTAATGCTCAGTACATCTTGTCAATCAAATATTTGTTGTTAGTAAGTCAGGTCTTGGGTGGAATTACTGACTGCATTGCAACTAAGTCACCTGGTTAGCAGCAATTGCTTTCAACTAAAATCTAGCTAGCTAGACTGGGTATGTTGCTGCTAACTAAAGTGCATTACTAAATAAAATTCAAGCCCAATGAACCACTAATACAAATATACTAACAAGTTGTAGTGTTATTATATATTGTAGGTTAGCTAGAATATTAAATCATCATTAGGATATATTACATGTCGTTATAATGTACTTGTACAATGACAAAAAAGTTGAATCTAAAAAAAAAAAAGGTAGCTATAATAATAGGATTTAGCTGGCTAAGTAGCGCGAGCCGGTTCGCTAACCTTACCTTTATGTGCTTACGGAGGTATGATGAGTTTTTGAAAGCATACTATAGATGGTTGTGTCTTTGGGAATAAAAAGACAACATTTCATGATGACTGTTGTCTATTTTAAATTTTAATCGAAACATGTTGTGCAACTGTGGCCAGGGATTGGAATTTCCCACGTCAACGTCCTCCAATTGACAACTTTCCATCTCGGTGTCGGTGTCTGTCATTTAATTAGCTACGTCTGTACTCGCACTCCGAGGCAGATTTAAAGGAGCGGGAGGGAACACCCAAACTCAAATCAAATCACGAAACGAAAAAGCTGAATCTTTTTTGACAAACGACTGAAGACAAAATTGTTACGAAAGAGTAGATGAAATGTAACGGAGTAAAGAGTACGTTTTTTTTTTTTAAATACTTGAGTAAGAGTAAAGAGTACAGCCCCTAGAAAGTAACTAGAAAAGTACTCGTTCCTCTGAAACTGTACTCTTTTACTCATTTGCGTTACTTGTAACACGTTACTACCAACCCCTGGTTAGAATCAGGAAAAATGGGCAATCGTAAGTATCTGAGCAACATTGACAAGGACCAAATTGTGATACTGGGTCACAACATCTCCAAAACTGCAGCCTGTCACGGTGTGGCATGGGTAGTAGGATACAGGCGCAGAGGATTCAAGAAACCAAAGTACTTTAATCGAGAGACTCACAAGCAGCACAGCCGTCAACATGAACGCGCACACCAACCAGAAACACTGGGGCAGGAGAAACTTAAATAGGGAAACAACAAAAAAGGAGCAAACAAGGCACAGGTGTAACCAATAAAACAAAGACACGCTACGTTCAAAAACAACAAAAACACCACAGGGTTGCGGGCGGGACACCAAGGCAGAGGCTCAGCTTTGGGAACTGGAACGGGTCAGGAGGAGCAGGAGCTGGCGGTGGGTCAGGAGGAGCGGGAGAAGTCTGGTGGTGGTGGCGGCAGTGGCTCCTCGGTGACACTCTCTGGCTTGGGCCCCATAGCCCCCCCCCCGTTAGATGGCTAACCTACTGCCTGTCCAGTCCACACAATACGGGGGAGACTGTGGAACAAGGCTTGGAGTAGGCCGGGCAAGACACTGGGTGACTCATTGCCATTGTTGTCGTCACGGTCGTTGCTTGCCTGGATCCAGGGGTGGCCACAGGGCTGGCCAGCCCTCCAGTGGATGACGGTAGGGGTCCTCATCGGAATCAAAATCTGGCCATTCGAGGAGTTCCCCTACTGTTCATCTCTGCTATGTCGTTTGGATTCGGCTGGTCATTCTGTCACGGTGTGGCATGAGATGTAGGACACAGGCGCAGAGGATTCAAGAAACCAAAGTAATTTAATCGAGAAAGACTCACAAGCAGCACAGCCGTCAACATGAACAAATACACACACACACAATGACCAACCAGAAACACCGGGGCAGGAGGAACTTAAATAGGGACACAACGAGGGAGCAAACAAAGCACAGGTGTAACCAATAAAACAAAAAGACAAGCTACGTTCAAAAGCAAAGGAAAAAACCCAAACAGAACAGGCCACATTCACAAACAAAAGCAAAAACGAAACCGAACAAAAACCGAGCCTAACACGGCCCTTGTGGGGTGTTCCCTGTCTGCAGTGGTCAGTACCTATCAAAAGTGGTCCAAAGAAGGATAAGCGGTGAACCAGCGACAGGGTCATGGGCGGCCAAGGTTCACTGATGCATGTGGTGAGCGAAGGCTGACCCGTGTGGTCCAATCCAACAGACGTGCTACTGTAGCTCAAATTACTGAAAAAGTTAATGCTGGTACTGATAGAAAGGTGTCAGAACACAGTGCATCCCAGTTTGTTGCATATGGGGCTGCGTAGCCGCAGTGCAGTCAGGGTACCCATGGCTGACCCCTGTACTGCCGAAAGCACCTACAATGGGCACGTGAGCATCAAAACTGGACCACGGAGCAATGGAAGAAGGTGGCCTGGTCTGATGAAACACATTTCCTTTTACATCACGTGGATGGCCGGGTGCGTGTGCATCGTTTACCTGGAGAACACATGGCACCAGGATGCACTATGTGAAGAAGGCAAGCCGGCGGAGGCAGTGTGATGCTTTGGGCAATGTTCTGCTGGGAAACCATGGGTTCTGCCATTCATGTGGATGTTACTTTGACACGTACCACCTACCTGAGCATTGTTGCAGACCATTTGCGCCCTTTCATGGCAACAGTATTCCCTGATGGCATTGGCCTCTTTCAGCAGAATAATGTGCCCTGCAACAAATCAAAAATGGTTCAGGAATGGTTTGAGGAACACAACGAGTTCAAGGTGTTGACTTGGCCTCCAAATTCCCCAGATCTCAATCCAATCGAGCATCTGTGGGATGTGCTGGACAAACAGGTCCGATCCATGGAGGCCCCACTTCGCAACTTACAGGACTTAAAGGATCTGCTGCTAACGTCTTGGTGCCAGATACCTCAGCACACCTTCAGAGGTCTAGTGGAGTCCATGCCTCAACGGGTCAGGGCTGTTTTGGCGGCAAAACGGGGACCCACACAATATTAGGCAGGTGGTCATCATGTTATGGCTGATCGGTGTATAGTACCATATGTATGGTGTTTTGAAAAGGGGCTAATGTGGTTGAGTCATATTTGCAAAAGACAAAACAATCCATCATAAAAACATAAATCTGTTGATGGTCATGCTCATGGTGAATTTTTAATGAAATAACAGGGAGACTTCCTCTGACATGGCCTGGTGTAGAGGTCTTGGTTGACAGCGAGCACTACAACCTGTAGTGCTTTGTGATCGGCTGGTCTAACTGCTTTCAGGGGTGCAGCTCTAGAAGTTTTCGACGGTCAGAGGACCCTGGCCAGATAATGACAGACCCTAGAGGGGAAAATACTAGTATATGTTTTCATCACAACTGTCTGGGTATGTGTTGACCGTGTTAGTTTATTGATGTTGTGGACACTAAGATAGCTGAAGCTCTCTACCCTCTCTGTCCTTTAGTCTAAGTTCAACCTTTTTGCTTTGCTGACATGGGAGAGATTGTTGTCCTGGCACCACACTGCCAGATCCCTGACCTCCGGTCTGTAGTCTTTATAGCTCAAGTCGACTACACACAATAATCCCAAGTCGATATTGGATTCTGTAGCAGTTCCATAGTTGTAAAATCCCTCAAACGGTGCTTTCAGTTACCACCATGTTTAAGTTGGTGGAGATCATATTTCTAGCTCAAAGCTGTGGAAATTAGGTTAAAACAAGTGGTCCTGTGAGTCAGCAAGCATGGAGATGAGAGAGATGAAAACCGCCTGCTTTGTATGGATTTTATGGATTTTATTTTTATTATATACTTTGTCATGAGGATAGAAGGATGAATGTGTTCTACAGAAGTATATCAAAAACAAATGGACAGGAATTTCATGATTTGTGTTTCTGTGGATGGATTTTCTTTTAAAGGGAAGGTGGCACTCTTACCAAGTATCAACACAAGTATGTCAGAGTCATCGTGTCAAAATATGGTTCCCTATAACTCCAAAAATAGTTATGTTTAGGAGTTTTGAAAAAAAAGTATAAACTTACTTTTGGTATATCTAAAAAGCACAATTGGTAACATCATTAAGAGGGTCCACTGAGTAGAGTAACACTTGCTAGCTAGCTGGCTAAAGTTACACACAAGCCATAAATTCTAATATTGTGTATGCCATGTCCTGTGTTGCTGGATTATTGGAATTGACCTACAATGGATTTTACGAATGGTGGAGAAAATCACTCAATCACTTGCCACACAGATTCAGACAGCATAGTACGATAGTACGATAGTTTCAACTCACACCATCCGCCATCTACTCAGTGAACAAGGGTTGTATTGTAGAAGACCAAATGCTGATAGAGAGACATTAGATAAGACTGCAATTCGCTAAAACAAACCTTAGCGTGTTAACATTCCACATTACTTGCGGGACAACCTCCTGTGGACAGATGAGACCAAATTAGAGCTTTTTGGTAAAGCACACCATCTGTTATGTATAAAGAAAACAAAATGAAAATTTCAAAGAAAACCACCTTTCCCACTGTCAAACATGGAAGAGGTGTGTGCCATGAACACGTAAATGGAATCATGAGAATACCAAGGCTTTTTGGAGTGTGATGTCGAACCCAGTGTCAGAAAGCTGGGTCTCCATCAAAGGTCATCAGTCTTCCAACAGTACAGTGACCCAAAACACACTTCAAAAAGCAGACAGGAATAGTTCCAGACGAATCACTGGACTATTCTGAAGTAGCCAGCACTGAAAACCTGTGGAAAGAATACAACAGTTAGGAGAAGGCACCCTTCAAATTTGGGAGAACAGGAGCAGTTTGCACAAGAAGAGTGGGACAAACTTCCATGAATCCCATCCATGGATGTCACTTGAAAAAAACTAAAGATGGGGCATAATATTTTGCATTGGGCCTTTTGATGTGTGTACCACTGCAGATCCATGTACAACTCTGTTTCCAAAACTGTTGGGTCGCTACGTAAAATCCAAATAAAAGTACAATGCAATGATGGGCAAATAATTTATATAAAAGTACAAACTTGTATATATTGTTCATTAATGGTGCGTTCACAGATGTGCAAGTCACCCATGCCATGTGTACTAATGCACCCCCATACCATTACAGATGCTGGCTTTTGAACTGTGCGCTAATAACAAGCTGGATGGTCCCTCTCCTCTTTAGTCCGGAGGACGTGGCGTCCATGATTCCCAAAAATAATTTCAAATTTTGATTCGTCAGACCACAGGGCAGTATTGCACTTCTCCTCAGTCCATCTTAAATGAGCTTGGGCCCAGAGAAGGCGGCGGTGGTTCTGGATTTTTTTATATATGGTTTCTTCTTTGCATGGTAGAGTTTTAACTTGCTGTTGTAGATGCAGTGACGTACTGTGTTCACAGACAATGATTTTCAGAAGTGTTCCTGAGCCCATGCAGTGATTTCCACTACAGAATCGTGTCTGTTTTTAATGCAGTGTCGCCTGAGGGCCATCCAGTAATGTTCCAGTATTGGTTTTCGGCCTTGTCCCTTGCATACAGATATTTCTCCGGATTCTCTGAATCTTTTAATGATATTATGTACCGTAGATGATGAGATCCCCAAACTCTTAGCAATTTTATGTTGAGAAACGTTATTCTTCAATTGTTGCACTAATTGCCCATGCAGTCTTTCACAGAGTGGTGAACCCCTCACATCCTCACTTCTGACAGACTCATCCTCTCTGGAATTACCTTTTAATATGCAATCTTGTTACTGACCTGTTGCCAACTGACCTTATTAGTTGTGTGATATTCCACCAGGTTTAGTTTTTTAGCATTACCAAATTTTCCAGTCTTTTGTTGCCCCTGTCCCAACTTTTTTGAACGTGTTGCTGGCATCAAATTCAAAGAGGGCATATATTTTCCAAGAAACAAAAAAATGACTAATTTTCAACATTTGCTATGTTGTCTTTGTACAATTTTCTATTTAATATAGGGTTTAAATGATTTGCACATCATTGCATTCTGTTTTTATTTACATTTAAAGCACCGTCCCAACTTTTTTGGATGCGGGGATGTAATTACAAGTGGTTATGCTAAATGCTACCTACCCTTTAAGTAACTTCCTGTTTTATGTAACCTAACCAAACGTGACATACAAATTTAAGTGTCCAGATTTGCGTTTACTATGTTACATCTACTCAATGAGATCAGGCTGTTAATACTGTCCCTCAAACAGATACTGGGTGTACCTGCATATTCAGTTAATCTATAATCCTCAGTTGCTGTATAAATGTTTTACATATATCTTTTTCTGAATATAAACCTATAAATGCCTCATAAACTCATGTAATGTTTGTATTCAATGAAAACATCACGAACGACAACAATATCACTGTGACCACGTCAAAACTTCCTGACCTGTCTGTCTCTCTTGAACCTGCATACAAAGAATCTTTGTGAATTATTCTTGAAATGCAAGTCTTACTTCCATCATTCCCGCAATTACTAACATTTTGAATAATGTAACAGTGTCCATTAGGCCTGAGTTTTGGTGGTGTGTCTGTATAGGACTTCACCATGACTCTATACCTGAGACACTACTGGCAGGACGATCGGCTGGCCTTCCCTTCCAGTAGCAACCGGAGCCGGACCTTTGACGCTCGGCTAGTAAAGAAGATCTGGGTGCCGGACGTTTTTTTTGTCCACTCCAAACGTTCTTTCATCCATGACACAACAATGGAGAACATCATGCTGAGGGTGTACCCTGACGGCAACATCCTCTACAGTGTCAGGTACACACAGCGGATGTCCTTCTCCGCCGGGAGCACAAGCCATAGTGTTTTTGTAGTGGCTGGCTAAATGACTGTATTATTTTTAAGCTTTACTTCACATGTTTGTTCACAGCTACTGCTTAGGGCACAGATGACACACTAGATGAAGACAGTTTGTTTGTTTACTGATGATTTACAGGGCATGGAATAGCATGGCACAGACTATGAAGTACATGGGCTAAATCATATTAATGCTTCGGTCAACAGATTATGATGACCAATGTTTGTTAAAGGTGGGAAATAATGGGTACACTAGTGAATTGTTGAGATGACATATACCACGGTCCAACTCACACATGCTGTACTAAACTATAATGTAATGGCACGTGACAATACCACGGAAAAAAACAGTACAGCAGTTGCGCTTAAGATCACGTGGGGCTGCTGCATGTGAATTGGTACCACCATCTTAAGGAGCTGCAGCTGGTTAATGCCTCATTTAAGGAGATGTCTTTATGTATATCTGGATATCTGATATTTCAAGCCACAAAGAGTCGAGTTCCTCCAGGTACTCATGTCTTTCACTGGCTGCATATACAGAGCAAAGACATTCTCTGTAATTGGACCGTTACTGCTACTCACAATGTAAGCAACAAACTAGTTTGCTATCCAACAAATGTACATTAGCTAGCTCGCTGAATCATTTTGAGTCCTTTATTCATCCCCCGTCTGAATTCCATTGACCTATTTACAGCATTTATTAGCTGATGTCTGCAAGATGATTGGAACATATTTCCAAAATTAATTGGTATGTAACATTTGCATATCTTTTTGAGTGAGTTTATATCTGTCCACATGTTATCTCCATGTATGATATTCAGAATAATCCCGAAAAGACACATGGATTCAGAATGTGGTAGGATAGGGTCCTTGTACACAAACCCCCAAATAAGCAATAGAAACTGTCTGTATTTTCTTGAGTATAAAAAACTTGTTAAAATATTTTCTGAACGTATTGTACAGATTCTGATATGGATCTCAGCTAAGAGAATTTCAGACTCAATATTGCCAATTTGAATGCATTAACAAAACATAGATATTAGAAGTAGTCAGTATTTGTTGACATATATGAAAATATATGATGCACTTAAAAAAAAGCTGCATTCAAAATAAAAATGTTTTTATTTTGAATGCAGCACTGGGTAACTGTTGCACAACAAAGCGTGGGTTAATAATTCTACCCAGCAAGGTCATGTTCTTTAAAACCTGCACCCTGGGTTCAGGGACTGAAACAGCTGCTTGGTAAATTAGAGTATATTTCTGGTTTAAAACCACCCAGTATGCTAGGGTAGTGAGATAAACCCAACACACTAGGTTGTGGGAATTACCCAGCAGCTGGGAATGTTTTTATTTAATCCTTGGATAATTTCCAGTGTCATCCTTATTTCGATTTTTCCATGCCTATTTTTGCATTCCCTGCCACAAGCATTTGTGTCTTTCAACCAAAAATTGAAAAAGAAGTGCATTACATATTACAGAAAATTCAGTGATTTTTCCATCTGTTGACCAAAATAGGTTACCACTGTATGTTTTCTCCAGTTGCTATGTTATTGCGTCTCTTATTGGTTGTCCACTGTTTTTTAGGATCACCGTGACGGCTCTTTGCGCCATGGACTTCAGTAGTTTTCCTTTGGACACGCAGAATTGCTCTCTGGAACTGGAGAGCTGTGAGTATAACAAGAGAAGAGGGTATACGGCTACCTGGGTGTGATCTCCTCACATGTACACAGCACTTACATACCAGACATGTACATAACACTTACATACCAGACATGTACACAGCACTTACATACCAGACATGTACACAGCACTTACATACCAGACATGTACACAACACTTACATACCAGACATGTACACAGCACTTACATACCAGACATGTACACAGCACTTACATACAAGACATGTACACAGCACTTACATTCCAGACATGTACACAGCACTTACATACCAGACATGTACACAGCACTTACATACCAGACATGTACACAGCACTTACATACCAGACATGTGCACAGCACTTACATACCAGACATGTGCACAGCACTTACATACCAGACATGTGCACAGCACTTACATACCAGACATGTGCACAGCACTTACATACCAGACATGTACAACCCCGTTGCCAAAAAAGTTGTGATGTTGCGTAAAAATGCAAATAAAAACAGTATGAAATGATGTGCAAATCATTTATCCCTTCATTTAATTGAAAATAGTACAAAGACAACATATTAAATGTTGAAACTGAGTCATTTTATTGTTTTTGGAAATATAAATACCCATTTTGAATTTGATGCCAGTGACATGTTTCAAAAAAGTTGGGACAGGGGCATGTTTACTACTGTGTTGCATCAACTCTTCTATTAACAACACTCTAAGTGTTTGGGAAATAAGGAGACCAATTGCTGTAGTTTTGAAAATTAAATGTTTCCCATTCTTGCTTGATATAGGATTTCAGCTGCTCAACAGTTTGGGGTCTTCTTTGTTGCATAATGCGCCAAATGTTTTCAATGAGTAATAGGTCTGGACTGCAGACTGGCCAGTTTAGCATCCAGACTCTTTTGCTACAGAGCCATGCTGCTGTAATACGTGCAAAATGTGGTTTGGCATTGTATTGCTGAAATAAGCAATTGCCTTCCCTGAAAAAGATGTCGTCTGGATGGTAGCATATGTTGCTCCAAACCTGTATATATTTTTCAGCATTAATGGTGCCTTCAAAGATGTGTAATTCACCAATGCCATGTGCACTAATGCACCCCCGTACCATCACAGATCTGTTTTTTTAACTCTGCACTGATAACCAGCCGGCTGATTCCTCTCCTCTTTAGTCCAGAGGACGCGGCGTCCATGATTCCCAACAATTATTTAAAATTTTGATTTGTCAGACCACAGGACAATTTTCCATTTCCCCTCAGTCCATCTTAAATGAGCTCGGGCCCAGAGAAGCCAGCAGCGTTTCTGGATCTTGTTTATGGTTCCTTCTTTGCATGGTAGAGTTTTAACTTGCATTTGTGGATGCAGCAACGTGCTGTGTTCACAGACAATAGTTTTTGGAAGTGTTTCTGAGCCCATGCAGTGATTTCCACTACAGAATTGTGTCTGTTTTTAATGCAGTGCTGCCTGAGGACCCGAAGATCACGACCATCCAGTATTGGTTTTTGGCCTTGTCCCTTGCGTACAGGGATTTCTCTGGATTCTCTAAATCTTTTAGTGATATTATGTACCGTAGACGATGAGATCCCCATTCTCTTTGCAATTTTACGTTGAGAAGCATTATTCTTAAATTATTGCACTATTTGCCTGCACAGTCTTTCACAGAGTGGTGAACCCCTCCCCATCTTTCTGAAAGACTCATCCTCTCTTTTTTTATACCCAATCATGTTACTGATTTTTTGCCAATTAACAAAATTTGTTGTGAAATATTCCTTCAGGTTTATTTTTTAGCATTACAAAACGTCTCCTGTCTTTTGTTTCCTCTGTCCCAACTTTTTTGAAACATGTTGCAGGCATCTAATTTAAAGTGGGCATATATTTTTAAAGATACAAACAAATGTCTCAGTTTCAACATTTGATATGTTGTCTTTGTACCATTTTCTATTGATTATAGGGTTTAAATGATTTGCACATCATTGTATCCTGTTTTTCTTTATATTTAACACAGCGTCCCAACTTTTTTGGCAATGGGGTTATACATTAAACACAACAAACACTTAACACACTTCAGTGGACCCTCCTTTTTTCCCATAGATTAATATTTGTAATCCATGGCCAGGTCAGTTTGTTTATAATACATGTCCTTTTGACACAGGAATTACAAGGGATTAAAAATCCTGTTCAGCCTTAAATGGTACTGGAGCTACAATCAAATTGAAGTCAGTCATTTCTCATCAAATACATTCTAGTACACTGATGTTGCAATTGTCATGATTGTGTTAAACCCAAACTCAGGATACAGTGTACCTAACCCAGATTAGAACACAGCCAGGCAGATGAACAGATGCACCAAGACACAGATGGACAGACAGACATGCGTACACAGGTGCGCCCGCACGCACACGCACATACACACAGATGCATGGGCTTGATCTCAGAGGGGTGCTAGCATTGAAACTCAGTGTCTCCGCTCCCCTGACGGTCATGGCCCATGATTCTTCTAAGAGAATCCCCCTGTTCTCTCTTCTCTTGAAGACGCGTACAATGAAAACGACCTCATGCTCTACTGGAAGAACGGGAACGATTCATTAAGGACTGACGAGATCGTGCTCTCACAGTTTTTTATTGAAGAATTTCATCCTTCCTTCGGGCTTGCCTTCTACAGCAGCACCGGTATGTGTTGTTGCGTTTCCCCCGAGGCACTGGACCCAAAGTGTGGTTCCTCTGTCCCCCTCAGTCACCCAGCTAGTTACTGGCTTTTCTTAATCACATACAAGCATTTATTGGAAATCACGTTCAAACCACAACAACATTAGTCGAATGCTTAAATGCGTTTTCAGGATGCCTGATTTATGTCACTTAGACCCACTTTTGCTAATCTTTTATACACAAATCAAGTCATCAATTAACATAAACTTCAATGTAGCATTTTGTTCACAGAATGTCAAAATGTTGATTTCCTGAGAATAGCAATTAACAAAGTGTACTACACTATATATATATTTTTTATTAGTAGTTTGCTTTAAATAGGTATAGTACTGGAAAGGATCCAGTGAATGCGTGCCCTCCAGAATTATTTGCACCCTAGGTAAATATGAACAAAAACATCTGTGAACAAATGTCATATTTTTTTAATCAGCTGGTTTTTACACTAAAAACGTTCATGAAGAATCTAACCATTTATTTGAGTGAAAAAGGCAGACAGGTTTAGGCCTAACATCTGGTACTTGATGGAGCACATTTTGCAAGGTTCCCAGGGCCTTTGGAAGTAAAACAGTCCCACAACCCCACGGATCTACCACCATAGTGAATTCACATGATACTAACATTTCTGAATGACCATGGCTCTTTTTACGCCAAACCCATCTTGTTGGCATGAAGGTGACGTGTTATTGTAGATTTGAAGACTTGGTGACCCCAAGATGTGAACAACTTCTGCAACTGTGATCTTGGGTGATATTTTTGCCACCCAAGATCATCCTTCTCACTGGGCATTGGGGCAAAATACACATGCATCCTCTAATAGGTAGGTTCAGCACAGCTCCAGTGGTTTTACATTTCTTATTCATTGCCCTAATTGTGGAGATGGGTATTTTCAGGCCAGTAATTATGTTTTCATAGCCATTGCCTGATTTTAGAAGGTCACCATCCTTTTTTCTTATTTAGTTCATATGTTCTCTGGGCTTTCTCATATTGATGGAAAATAAGGGAGTTTAGCATATGTGTCACCTGATATTTATACCCCAGTGTAACAGGATGTCATGGATTACCACTTAAGAGTTCATATAATTTTATAGGGTGCCAATGATTGTGGCATGTTTTTGAATAAAATCATTATTTCTTGATGGCGATATTTCTTTGAAAAAATTTCACTCAATATATACAGCTCCAGAAAGAATTAAGAGACCACTGCACCTTTTTCTTTCCTTTGCAAAAAAGTTGAAAAGGAAGGTTTTGAGTAAGGAACAGAAGGGTTAAAATTAAGAGACCACTACAAATTGAACGCTTCTGTTCCTCACTCAAAACCTTCCTTTTTAACTCTTTTAGAAAGGAAAGAAAAAGGTGCAGTTGTCTCTTAATTTTTTCCGGAGCTGTATATATAAATACACGGGTACTGCATTGTATCATGAGTGTATTATGTCAGAGAAAAAAGATTACTTCTGATTTAATATAGTAGTGAACACAAAAAAACTATGATTTTCTGGAGGGGTTCACATTCTTTCAAGCAGCACTGTATATGGATATATATAATATATTAGTCAGGGTTTAAACCATTTAATTGAGACTAAATAGGAGAACATTTTTGGTTGTGCATCAGCAGGTTCTCACTTATCTCAGTGAATGTCAGGCAAAAAAGGAGAATCTTTAAAATTAACACATTTCTCTCCACCCCATGGCAAAATAGGTAGAATTGTTCATTTGTGCAATTACAATGCAATCACCTTTGCTTATTTTCTATTGGAAATTTTGTTTCTGCTTCATTGGAAAGTTTACAAATCTCTAGTATACAATTTTACGCATATTAAATCCTTTCAGATAATGTAAGTTATCCATTGTGTATTCTTAAATAGTAATATCTCTTAAATAGTAGTATGATCATGATTTAGTTAAAGGAAAAAAAGGAAAACATTTCCTGTTTTGCAAACTACCACATAGTTCTGTCTTGTGAACACTTTTGAAAATTATCAACATTTTCCAAGAAATGCTTACACGCAATTGAGAAAAACAGTATTACATAACTAAACTCCTCGGCAAGGGCCAAGCCAACATCCCAAACCCTCCTCCTGATTCCACTTTGCCAGTCTGAGGAGAGTGACGGTGAGGGAGATTTTCCTCCACAGAATGCCAGAGTGGAATCCTGCCCAACCAGAACTGTCATAGTTCTGGTTTTTGTTACATCACTGTAGTTTCAAATTAATTCCATCCTGGGATTCTTAAATAGCGCGGAGTGCATTTCCACAGAGAAAATACAGATAACATATCTCTTTCTTTCTCTTTATTTTCCCCTTTTCCCCTTTTCTCCCTCTCTCTCTCTCCCATCTACTTTTTAGGTTGGTACAACAGGCTTTACATAAACTTCATCCTCAGGAGGCATATCTTCTTTTTCATGCTGCAGACCTATTTTCCCACCATGCTGATGGTGATGCTTTCCTGGGTGTCCTTCTGGATTGACAGGAGAGCTGTGCCCGCCCGGGTGTCACTGGGTACAGTACCGATACTCTCACTAGCCTGTGTGTGTTTGGAGGAAATCTCCAGAAAATAATCAAAATGCAAACCCTTAGCTAAGTAGAATCAAAAAGCCAACAAACTTGATGCATCTCTGTGAAGTAAATAGAGGATTGCCGCTTTTCCTTGCTCTTTCTTGACACGTCTGTCTGTTTACCGAAAGGTGAAGCAGGGAAGGTTATCCGACAGTTATCTATTGTGTTTGCTCTGTGAATGGAGATGACATGCACCTCCCATCGGAGGACACCTGAAACTGAGCACTGTGACAGAATCATGCAGTGACCTGTTTCAGGCACAGCATGTACCTGTGAGAGCATGCCTGTGTCTGTTTGAAAGGAAGAGACAAGAAAGGGAGGGAGTGAGATTAAGGGGAGATGAGAAAGCAGCCGATGCCCTCAGATTTGTGAATAGATGTTGACTTAGACTATGTAGCAGGTGAGGGGAGGGTGTGGAGCATGCTTCACCCTGTAAATAGCGCAGTGGGATCATGATGCCGTAACAAAGACTAGCCTAATTTCCCTCTCCAACTCAACCCAAGGAAATTGGTGCGTTTACAGCCCCATTCACAGAGAGCCGTGAGAGAGGAATATCCTGTTACCAGAGAAAAATGTCCCATTATATACAACTGCACCTTTGGCTGCAGTTGCTCAAAGTCCAGACACTTTCACAGTTTTCCCTAGACCTTGTTTGTCATTCCATCCATTTGTGGTAATCACCCACATGGTAATACACCTAAAAAATGTTCGCTGCATTTGCCTCGATCTCTTTTTCACAACAAAGGCCAGATGGTTATATGGGCTAATTACATTGTACTATTCATTTTCAAGGTGAATGTAGGCATTGAAAGAAAACAGGTTTGATGGAAATGATACCTTATCAACGGATCGCCCTCTTTTCCTCTCCCTCTCCAGGCATCACCACAGTTCTGACCATGTCCACCATCATCACAGGGGTGTCAGCCTCTATGCCTCAGGTGTCTTATGTAAAAGCTGTGGACATCTACCTGTGGGCCAGCTTCCTGTTCGTCTTCCTGTCCGTCATCGAGTATGCCGCTGTCAATTACTTTACCACCGTCGAGGAGATGAAGAAGCTCAAGAGGGGAAAGGTCATTGTCACTAACACAGTACAGTTAATTGCAAAAGTATTCAGATACCTGACCGATTCTCTCATTTTATGACTTTACAATTCGCACATTGAAATGTTCTTTTTCATATATTATTTTCAAACAAAGACACTTAGAATACACTATTGTAAGGTCACATTGTTTTATGTTGTGAAATATTTGCAAGAAAGATTTAAAAACTGATAAAAGTCAAATAACAATTAATAGATTAGTGTACAAAATAATATCCAAATGTTTGAATATCCCAATGAGCACAGCTGGAAGAACAATCACAAAGAGGATGCTGCATCACAACCTCCAGGTACTGTCAAGAAAAGGTGCTCCCTCAAAACTCAGTGCTCAAAGAAGAAGGAGACTTATATAATCCACACAGAGGCAAACAATTACTTTGAAGGAACTACAGAGTTCAGTAGCTGGAAGTGGAGTAATGGTCCACTTGTCCACCCTTTCAGGAACTCTGCATAAAACTGACTTGTATTGGAGGATAGCGAGAATGAATTTGTTACACAAAAAGGACCATATGACATCTGAGTGACCCAGCTCTGATGTTGGCCTTATGCTTACATCACACTTTGATCTATATGCCCAGAACTCAAGTGCTATATATGGCCAGAACCGTACACTCCACATGTCTCTAAACACACCATCTCTACACTGAAGTATGGTTTTGGCAGCATCATGCTGTGGGGATACTTCGCATCAGCAGGAGCTGGGCATCTCCTTACAATTGAAGGAAGAACAGATTGAGCAAAACACTGAGACATAATGCAAGCAAACCTGCTTCAGTCTGCTAAAAAATACATTTAGGGAGGAAGGATCATCTTTCAGCAGGACCAAGATCCCAAGCAATTCAATGCAGTGGCTCTTTCAAAGTCCTGATGACAATCCAGTGACATTTTAGACGCTATGTCTCTTTATAAATGGTGGTCAACAAGTGTCTTCCAACTGACCTGAACAATTTGGAACAAATCAGCTGAAAATATTGGGCCAAAATCACAAAGCTAGTACATACTGTGCCTTGCAAAAGTATTTACCCCCATGGCATTTTTCCTATTTCGTTGCCTTACAACCTGGAATTAAAATAGATTTTTTTTTGGGGGGGGGGTTGCATCGATTGATTTACACAACATGTCTACCACTGAAGATGCAAAACGCCCGTGTCCACTTAGCATTTTAAAAACGAAATTTGGCCACCGAGATTTGTGCGCAAGGCAGTGTGGGATACTTGGCAGCGCGAAGCTAGCGTGACACAGGAAAATAGAACTCCCCTCTATAATATGCAAATTTGAGACACATTTCACTAGCCGGCGTTGGGCGATAGCCAATCAGAAAAGGTGTCTGTTCCTCCTTTCCGCGTTATCACTGTGAAAAGTTCCTACCATATCTCACTATTCTACAACCAACATGGAGGAAAATTAATAATTGCAGGGTCTGGATTTCCAGAACTGTACAATGTGTCCCTGTTCAAATACTACTACTGAGAGGGAAGACATTTCATTTGGTATTATTAATAGCTAGTTAATATAACACGTCGACATCAAATACACAAACACTACACTACACTAGCTACAGTAGCCTAGTACTGCCCTGTAGCTACTTTCTCCTATAGAACAATTTGAATTATTATTCATTTGGTTTATTTTCATTAACCTAATTATCCTTTATCCTTACCTGCTCTCAAAAAAGTGGATTGACATCATAATACTGCTAGCCACATAAGCTATTTAATGTAACTTCCTTCGTTGATAAGAAAACCAGAAACTTTTTCGGAACAGACAAACAAACACGCCCAAAGCACCCAGCGAAACAAGCGAAAATGCTAAACGCCTAGTGGACATGGGCCGTTAGTCATACCACAGATTCTCAATTAGATTGAGATCTGGGTTTTAACTAGGCCATTCTAAGATATTTAAATGTTTGCCCTTAAACCACACTAAAGTGTTGCTCTTGCAGTACGCTTAGGGTCATTGTCCTGCTGGAAGGTAAACCTCCATCCCAGCCTCAAATCTCTGGAATTTCCCTCAAGTTTCCACCAAACACCAAACGTATTTGCTGATTTTTTTCGTTTTTAAGGATTGGCATTTTTCTGGCCACTTTTCCATAAAGCCCAGCTCTGTGGAGTGTACTGCTTATAGTGGTCCTATGGACAGATAGTCTCATCTCTGTGGTGCTTTGCAGCTCCTTCAGTGTTGTCTTTGGTCACTTTGTTGCCTCTCTGATTAATGCCCTCCTTGCCTGGTACATGAGATTTGATGGGTTGGCAGGTTTGTTGTGTTGCCATATTCTTTCCATTTTTTAATAATGAATATAATTGTGCTCTGTGGGATGTTTCTGATATGGTTTTATAATCCAACCCTGATCTGTACTTCTCCATAACTTTGTCCCTGACCTGTTTGGAGAGCTCCTTGGTCTTCATGGTATCCCTTGCTTAGTGGTGTTACAGGCTCTGGGGTTTTTGGGAACAGGTGTTTATATATACTGAGATCATGTGACAGATCATGAATTGGATTGCACACTTTATTTAACACATTATGTGACTTCTGAAGGTTATTGGCTGCACCAGATCTTATTTAGGGACTTCATAGCAAAGGGGGTGAATACATAAGCATGCACAATTTTTCTGTTTTGTTTTTTGTTTTTTTTTCTGGTAAGTTATTTTTTTTATTTCACTTCACTAATTTCAACTATTTTGTGTATGTCCATCCCACATGGAAAACTCATGCAAAACATATATATACATATATATATAAAGGATTTCTCAACATATATTTACATATGTGCCCTGAATATGTTCATGAAATATATAACTTGAGCTTCTCACAATATCATAATACTATGCATGTCATATATTTTAACGTTGAATATTATGTGTTGAAATAATGAAATATATGAATATGCAGTACTTTAAGCATTTCTCATCAACACATCATGGAATTAACCTTCAAAACATTATTTTGAAGAGAATCTCTAAACTTAAAGTGAGTTTAACTAATTATTGTTGGCAAAATGGGGAGCAAACCAACATAACCACCAGTCTAGGCCTTATTGCATTACATTAATTACTGTGAAAAGACAATTATCTTTTACAAACAAGAGCCGATTTGTAAATTGTACAGTATGTATTTACCATAATTTCTATTAAATACATTGTAAATGCAAGTAAAGAAACAATTGATTAGAGTTAGTCATCTTAATTTAATAAGGACCTTTATTCACAGTATCATACAATTGCCATTGTGTCACAATATAATGATAAATGTTTAGTAAATACACCAAAGTTTTGACTTTAGTCACTGTCTAGCAGCATATAGCACCTTTTTCAGTTTCAATATAAGGAACCACCTTGTACTCCAAGTTTACATTTCAAAAAAGACTCATTATGAAAACAATATGCATACATTTTAACACAGTATCATGAATGCTATTCCTCTCTGTAAAAGTACTTCAAAGAAACAACTAGATAACATAACAAACACATGATAGGAAACAATACAGATATGGAAATATATCAGTTAAATGTAAATGCTAAATGCATATTACCAACTATAATTTTGTCATTTATGTAAATATATGTACACGTATTTAAGACATATTAAAACATATTTGAAAACGGCCAAAGTCGAATATGTAAATATATGTATGAAATATATGGCTATACATTAGTAATACATATAATACATACATTAGTATATGTTTAAAAAAAATATAGGCACATATTAAAAATATAGGTTTTCAAAATATATGTCAATATATAATACTTCCCTGTGGGATTACATGAAATCCAAATAAAAATCAACTTCAATTACAGGTTGTAATGCAAAAAAATACAAAAAACACCAAGGGGCGTGAATACTTTCACAAAGCACTATACTTACCGAAATACTTAAAGCTGTTATTGCAGCAAAAGTTGACTTAACTGAATATTAATGTGTAGGGGTTGTATACTTATTCAAGAAACATATTTCAATTTTTCTTTCTAATATTTTTCAGCATGGCACTTACTGTAACAATAATTGATTTTGTGTCTGTGTGTTATAAAAAAAAATATCAAACTGAATGATATTTCAATGTACTGTTTGTAGAGTTAAGTGAGAGAATTGGTCAGGGGGTTGAATCATTTTTCAAGGTAATGTATGTGTGGTTAGTTTACATATCGTTGCTACCACAAAGCCAGAGCCAAAATATGGGCATCAAAGTATGTTATGACCGTAGCGAACCCAAAATGTCATGAGAGTGCGAAGGCATCGCTAATTCACCATTGAGGCAATTTCCATTTTAAAGTGGTAGATTTTCTTCTTCACCTTTGACTGATCCCTCCTGATAACTGGTTGAACACGACTCCAATAGGGTCATTAGATGGGATCTGTCAGTGAATTTGGAAGTCTAATTAAGTTGATTAAGAGGTGTAAGCTCTTAATGGTTCTGCCCATGTAAAAATGCACTTATCTGTGGCAGTGCTTCCAAAACTGTGGGTCAGCACCTGTTGCTTTTTTTGTATTATGGTTTTTAACTGGGCTTTTAATTTACTCTTGAAAGTCATAACAGTGCCATTTGAAAAGTGGCTATTGCATCACCAGTTTTCTTTGTCATGTCAGTTATTGCATACTTTAAATAATATAAATGTCCCTAACTGGTTAGCCCATGTTAGCTAAAGTTCCAGACCAATTTTTTGAGTCAATCAGAAATAGCATCAACACATCATGGTTAAGGGTACAGACCTGTTGGAAATTAGCTTTGAACTGCTACATTTTCTATCCACCCTATGGCAAAATAGGTTAACTTACAGGGAATAAGCATCATGCAAAACAAAAAGACAAAAAATTCCACTGATGAAATGAAGCTTCTTTGGGAATCCCTGCATGGTGATCAGTATGACAGTGACTGTGGCTGTATCGCCCCCTACTGGTCTTTAAGTAGTCCACCAGAGAATCATTCTGCCTCTTTTTAACTCCGCAGATCACTGACGATTTCAACGCTACTCAAAACATGGCCTTTGATGGATGTTACCATGACAATGACATTGACCTGATGCCCTTCCAGGAGCTGCCCAGCACACCCAACACAGATCCAAGTCGGGTAGCCACGTCCAGGAACTCGACTGCAGAGCCCACACCATCAGAGGGCACCAGGTTACGGCGCAAAAAGTCCATCAAATACAACCTCAGCTTCATAATGAGTAACAGCTACATGATTGACTCATACTCCAGAATCATCTTCCCCATGACCTACCTGCTGTTCAACATTATCTACTGGAGTTTATACTCATGAGCTTTAGACCCACTATCAGCCCAGCTGCAGTTCAGATCCGCATCTAGTGGAGTTTCCTCTGTAATAAGAACTATTGACAGAACTGTACACCTGTTCATTTTCTGATAGGTTATTCACGCCAACAACATCATCAGGCCGTTTTATTCTGTCACCCACTGGATTATGACCTTTACCAATGGTGTCTACTGAAGTGCATTGTGGGAGTTTTGGACACTCAAGCTCTACTGTGGAGGCCGTTTCCTGAGAGTGTTTCTGTAATGCACCGTTGCTTTTTATTTGCTGGTTTATATAGTTACTGTGTAGTGTGAATTTAAATGTACATGAAAATGAATGTGCACGTGTGTGTGTTTCACATTGGTTTATATAACTAACAAAATAATACCATATTAGCTTAAAATACATTTAATCTAATTCATACATATTTTGTTATTGGTGAAATAAGATTTAATTATACAGTTATTATTGTGGTGCCTCATTTAAAAAATTAAATTAACATATCTTATGACAATATCTACTACTAAAGCAGCATTAACATTTTAATGTTATTAAATATATTTAATACAAATAAAAAATAATATGAAACACTGTCACATAGGTCCAGTCTCCAACTAGACTTGCTGAAGGCCTGGTGTCTGTCCAGGGTCAGGGAGTTCTGTATCTCTGAGTTCTGAACTGGTTGTTGATCTCGTTGAAGACCACGTCTGAACTGGGCTCTTCTAAGGCAGTGATAGTCCTGTCATGAAATGGACTACCTGCAATGGAACACATTGGAGTTACATCTTATCGTTCCCTAAAGATATCGGCAGCCAGATTATTATTAGAAGTATTTTTGAGGTAAACTCGTGAATAAAATGGACCATGAATGAAGACAGCTGGTTACGGTTGATAGGCTTCCAGCATCTGATATTAAAGGACTAAATTATTCTGGTGATTCACTGTTTAATAAATGTATGACATTCTTTCTGACATCTGGCAGCATGAAAGGCCATGGTCATAAGGAAAAGCAGATAAGGGGAGCAGCGTCACACATGAGTAGTGGAATCAGAGCCAGCTGGCTAGCAGCAGTTGGTGCAGAGTCACTAGGTGCAGTCACTATTTGATTGGATGAGTTAAGCTGCGTAAATCCTGCTGGAGAGTGCACCACATACACACTTTGACTGATAATGACACATACAAAGACAAACATTACTGATAATGACACATACGAACACACACTTGGACTGATAATGACACATACAAAGACAAACTTTACTGATAATGACACATACAAAGACAAACATTACTGATAATGACACATACAAACACACTTGGACTGATGACACAAACAAACACACAGATAATGACACAAACACATTTTGACTGATAATGACACATGCAAACACACACTTTGACTGATAATGACACATGCAAACACACACCAGATGTGGCGCACATCAGTATGAAGATTAACAAAGTGGGGTCATCTAGCTTTGGCCAGAGCACAAACCGTATGGCTAGCTACAAATGCCACAAGGTAGAAATCATCTCAAAATGTGGCAACAGCAAGTTGAGAGGTAATAAAGGCCTTTATTGATACGAAGAGGAAGCCATCCCCTGCTCTCTGTACATTTATTTTATTAGGATGTCATGCTTCCACTTTTGTCAAGGCCAAAATGTAGATCAGCATGTACATTAAAGGATTTCTCCACTGGTGGTCTGACCCAGATATATTGGGTGTTTGTAAACCCAGTGCATACCTATTCCTCCAGCAGGCCGTTCTGGGGGGTCACTGGCCAAGATGGAAGAGTTGAAGGAATTGTTGGATCTAGAGTTATCTGAGCTGAGAGAAATGGCTCTGGTGTTTGCTGAAAGAGACTTCTTTTCTGTCTTTTGTGTTGCAGTTCGGCTCCACTCTGGGATGAGAAAAGAAGAATAAATGAAAATCCTTAAATATTATTTCAATTACATGAAATATCACAATTTAGTTTTACATAGAAGGTTCTGCTCATGTCCCCTATGATTTCAAAGGCAAACTCCAAGATCCCAGGTCTCTGCTTTATCCAAGTTGTAGGACAACAGGTCTTACCGGAATTCTCAGCCAGCCTCAGTCTACCACAGCAGAGATAAGTCCTCCACTGCCTCCTCACGTTCTCCTTCACAGCACAGTGAAACACAAAAATAAAGAACCCTGCAAGAGAAAACAAGCTCCAAGTTAAAGTAACCGTCCAGTGTTTCCAGATCTCTATGAAATATATGGGTCAATTATTTACTTAATTTATGGGAAATATAGTTTTCCTCCCAAAAAATGAATATATTAAAAAGCAGCTTTTTTGTGTCCCAACAACAGGATGATTTGGTAGTACACCAGTCATAAAAAACTATTTATGTGAGTAAATTGCTGATCGGTCAGCTTATACTTCTCCCTTCTCTATAGCTAATTAGAAGTTCAAAAAACACAATTCATAAGCTACAGTACTCTTTTATGTTGCTATCAATTAGGTACAAAAGTTGTCTTCTCTCCAGTGCAACTTTTCAGTATGTCTTTGGGGTACAAGATGAAGTAGGGATTTTTTTCATGCCTATTAAACCACTGTGCTCATGATGCACTTTCCTGTCCCATACAAGACAGTTGGGTCTCTGAGGTCCTCTTGGAAAGTTCAACCATGAAGGAACGGGGAGAACACAAGTACCCACTTTGAAACACGGCCACGAAGTACGTAGCTTGAACGCACACCGAGATATTTATAAGTAGGTGATGGCATCACATGCTGCGGCTTTTAAGTATCACCTGGCCGCACACCTCTCGGTGAAACCCCACAAGCTATCCTCACAGAACGTGAAGGTACATGTCGGAGTTCTAAATCTCACCTTGAAAAGAGTTGAAGATGGCGAATAGGTACATAAAGGCCAGGTTGACAGGTCCCCAGGCAAAAAAGGCAAAGCCCCAGCTCAGTCCCAGGAGGAGGGTGAGGCCAATCACACTGCGGAGGTCCTGGACCCCACTACGGTGCCTCGTGTTGTGGGGGTTCTGCCGCTTTATCCGACACAGTTGAACCATCACTACCACAAACATGATGAGGTTAAACAGGAAGATAACACAGAAGTAGGCCACCACGGCTACATAGAAGGCAATGTCATTCTTCAGCCAGCAGCTGTCGGGGAGGAAGAGAAAAGAGCTGTGTTACGATAAGGGACAACACTTGGATTGGTGAGCTATCCTATTCCGCCACTTACACAGTATGCGTATATATTTCATCACGATCTTCATAATGCACTCACTTCAGCTGGTTACTTCAGACACCAAATTTAAATATTTTATTTATCATAAATCAAAAGTTATTTCTCCTAATTTCATTCAATTTGTAGCTACGACATTGTTTCATAGCGGCAACTTGCCACGGGCTCAGGAGAATCAAAGATCAGGTCAGTGATCCTCTTGCTGGCGCTCGACCAGCCACAAGGAGTCAAAACAGGGTTTCGAACACATGGTACTCACAAGTCATCTGAAGGGGTGCCATCCGAGTACTTTGCATAGCCAACAAGGCCGTAGTTGTCCTTATCAATAGCAATAACGATGATGACCACAAGAAGTGGCACGCCTATGATGAAAGATGACAGTTACGTTAATTTAAACCCGACGGCTGATTTAACCCTAACGAAAACAAATGAAGAATTTGTTTGTCACCTACCCCAGCCGACGAGAGAGAACTTGAGCATGTGGTTGGATATGTACGTGTTGAAGACCTTGACCAGGGCTATGTACATGTGAACTGCCTCCAAGCCCATCCAGGTGAAGGACGCCAGCAGAAAGTAGTGGAGGAACCAGGCGGTGGAGATGCACAGGCCCACAGCGTTGGGGTAGAGGGCCAGCCAGGAGTCCAGGAGGAACACCAGGTTCAGGAACAACAGGGCCACACAAAGCTGGATCAGGATCTTAGAAGGTATGTCCTTACGCAGTTTTCTAAAGGAACACGGAGAAACACGCCGATCAGACCTCGTTCACACGTGTTCTGTGTTCAGGTCTCCGGGTGGACACTATCGCTCACAGGGGGTTCAGACTCACCCAAAGGCCAGGTAGGTGAGCAGAGTGATGGACAGGAAGATGGCCGAGACTCCACAGCCAATGTATGTGATGTAGGTGAGGATTTGGTCCTGGAGAGGGCTGGTTATGCCCGTTCTGGAGAGGTCCTGCCAGAAGAACGACCAAAGACACGTTGTGCACAATAAATCTTTCTAAAAACGTGTTCCCACCGACTGGGGAGAGATCCAATTAAAGCCTGTCTCAGAAAGGACTCACTAGTAGCACACCAAAGCTGGTGAGATGGTCGCAGGCACAGACAGTCTCATTGTCTGTGCTGCTCTGGACAGAGCAGCCGTTTCGGTTCCAGCCTCCAGAGCCACCTACCAGGAGACATTTTTACAGTTCTAGTGACTGTTACTGAGATTCTTTGTTTCATTTTGGGAAACACAAGCAGTATACTCACCATTTACGCTAAAGTCCCAGAATGCACATGAAACCACAAAGTTTGCCTGTGTGGAGAAACGATAAAAAAGGAAAGGGGCGTCAAGGATGTATTGTGAAAACAAGTTGACTAAACTGACTTTCCGCAGCTTTTGTAAAATTTATGCCACTGATTTTAAAAGTAGCTTATTTGCCAAAATGTGTCCCTGTTTTTGTATACAATGTCATGAAATTTGTACAATGTCCAGTGCTGTGTTTTTGTATAATGTCATCTCCTGTCTATATATAAATGTTTCTTGCAATCTACCAGGTATGTTATATGGAGCAAATTCAATTTGTTACATATTTTTTGTGCTTAAGATCCGGAATTCATCTTGAAATACTCAAAATGTCACATTCTGCATGTAGTTTTTCAATCTGGATTAAATGCATAGAAATAGAAAGAATAGAAGTGTGTCAATTCAAGTCAATGATTTGTCAGTTCTACTCATTTTACTTCTAACCACATAATCCTCATTTGCCCAGAAAACTCCATGGTATAGATTTTTTTTTAAAACTCAACCTTAGTTATAAGGTCTTCACTAAAATACAGCTCCGGAAAAAATTAAGAGACCACTGCACCTTTTTCTTTCCTTTCCAAAAAAGTTGAAAAGGAAAGTTCTGAGTGAGGAACAGAAGCGTTCAATTTGCAGTGGTCTCTTAATTTTAACCCTTCTGTTCCTTACTCAAAACCTTCCTTTTCGACTCTTTTGGAAAGGAAAGAAAAAGGTGCAGTGGTCTCTTAATTTTTTCCGGAGCTGTATATATATATATATATATACAGCATGTGTTTGTCTTACTCACTGGAATTGGCTCTGTGTTTCTCAGGGTGATGACCACATCATCACGCAGAGACTGAATCGACAGGTTGGCCACACTGGCCCCCAGGATTCCACTATTCAGCCTGCTGGATCCTAGGGCGGGGTCCTAAGTGACAGTTTGGAAAGAATTTCACCATTACAACACTACAGTAGTTTTCCGGGCCTGGTTTTATTTCAGCATATTTGGTATGATTCTGGGTACCTGGAAGACAGTGCTCTTCTGGTAGAAGTTGAACTGGAGTCGGGTGGCCTGTAGCTGCTGGTCAGGAGAGAGGTTTGCCGTAAGAGTGGAGGGGAACGTGACGGAGCCCTGAGGGAGGGAAGACGCCCCCCCTGTCACACTCCTCCTGGCTCTGCCGACATCACGGATCTACAGGGGGTACATTTCTCAACATTATAGAGGAAGGGGTCAAGATTTATTTTGTGGGTACAGTATTTGAGTTTCTGTCTTCACTGGAAGGTTTTGGCTATACCTGCACACTGTTGGGGTCTGGGATGGAGAAAGACGTTTGCTGGAAATTACTCCCGTCCACTGTTTTGACAGCAAGAGCGACCGAATTTGTTAAAATCGAAACCTCCTGCTGAACGACCAGTTTCAGGCCCACAGTGTCAACAATCCCAATGATCCTGGTAGAGAAAGGTGCTGTCACTCAGACTTGTGGTTTATGAAAGCAGTGGTGTCAGGTACAGCACAACGGCAGAGCAATGTAACAATATTATATTGTTTAATTCCAGGCAGCTCACTGTGTGGAGGAGGAGGCCAAGACATCAGGAGAGGCATCTAACAGGTTGCTGACGATGTTCAGTGAGGTGTTTCCCAGGGCCAGGCTGACGTTGGGCCCAGCCAGCAGGGCCCCCAGCTGGGACACCAGCTGATTCACCTGGGAGGAGTTCAGCGTGGACACGTCTTTTGTCAGATCCAGCAAGTTGTTGGCCTGCTGTTCATTACTGCCAGCTATGGTGCTGGACGCTGTGGGGAAAGAAATCCTTAACCGGTGATGTTTTCAGAGGGAACCGTTGACATTGGGCCTAAATGTTGACTGGAAATAAATGTAACTGCATTTTACGGCCCCTACAGTTCGGAGACCAAAGCGGGCTAGGGTCCCGGCGGTTACCTGCGTTGGTCGTTATCACAGGCACCGAGGTGCTGTCTGAAGAGGCTGCCGTGGCGTTCGCTGGCGGGACGATGGGGGCTGAGGTGTTTGCAGTGGTGTTTCCCTGGCTGATGGCGTTGGGTTGCGATGTGGTAGTATTCAAGGCAGTAGAGGTGGTGTTTGGTTGCGATGTGGTAGTATTCAAGGCAGTAGAGGTGGTGTTTGGTTGCGATGTGGTAGTATTCAAGGCAGTAGAGGTGGTGTTGGGTTGCGATGTGGTAGTATTCAAGGCAGTAGAGGTGGTGTTGGGTTGCGATGTGGTAGTATTCAAGGCAGTAGAGGTGGTGTTGGGTTGTAGAGTGGTGTAAGGTGGAGGCGACTGCGTGGTCATATTCGCCGGTAATGTGATGTTTGTTATCGGGCTGGTTGACGTATTAACATTGGGGACGCACACCTCATTCAGGAGGACACACATATTTGTTCCTTGGTTGCTAAAAAGAGAAACGTACATCGTTAATTCACAGTGCTTTATGTAGGTAAAAAATGTGTAACACGGTTTCACTGTGAATGAGAGATTAGACTGACCACCCAGTTATGTAGAAGCTCTCTTCAAACCCACAGAACTGAAGGGGAGTAAGGGAAAAATTCAGATAGATAAACGCTGAATCCAATAAATTTCCATTTGGTCCTGGCGAACCACAAATCCCTGTAGCAGATACACAAACACAAACACGGTCAGTCATACATACGGTATAACGTGTAGTATATGAATCACTTCGCAGATGTTCTCCACTTTCTATTTTAAGTTCACATACCAGCTCGCGTCACCTGTCCATCGTAGCCAATATTCTGCTCAGTACTGAAGACTGCCATCAACGCAGTATTGACTTCACATACAGGGAAGTGCATGTTCAAGCGTACAATAACCCTGCAACTTTGGAGACTAAAGAGAAAACAGTCATGCTCTAGTTGTTACTACGTATCATAATGTTTTGCAAACAGTTTTAGCCTGCAATGGAACTTACTTAGTCATTTCGCTAACACATTCCACATGAGCATCCTATATGGAAACAACACAGGACATGCGGTTTCAAATGATATCACCCGAATATAGTTTTCTTTTTAGAGCAAAAAGACAATGAGAACATTTTGTTGGGTTGGAGTATCTCAATATAAATTACCTGATTTATAGTTGATATGTTGGGCAGCAAACAAGAAGCACTGTAACAGAGAACTATGTCAGGATAATATCCAACATGCAGTGTAGTGAGGCATGGGCCTTTTGAATGAACTCATTAAAATGGGTATGAGGTTTGGAAGAGGGGAAAACACTGTGAAAACTGATATAGATATTAGAACGCACCCCTTCTCTGAACTGTTGTTGCACAGAAGAGTGTTTTGTAGCAGATTAATCTGGGGAAAGAAGGAATGAAGAGTTATCAATACAGACTGACAGGTATCTTAGGTTTTAAACACACATATACACACACATATACTGTAGAATACAATACTGGTCAAAAGATTAGACACAACTTTTGACCCATTCAAGTGAACACTCAGACAGACAAAACACACAGACAAATGTGTTTTTTGCAGGCACGCGCGCGCACACACACACACACACACACACACACACACACACACACACACACACACACACACAACACGGGCAGTTGACAAAGTTACTCACCAGATAGTAGATGTATGAAATGTTTATAGCGGGATCTTTGATCTGTATGCCAAATGTATAGTATGTAGCTGAAACAAGGGAGGGAGGGAGAAAAAATTTAATGGGTCCATCACAGTATCAGTGAAATTATCAGATCTTTTTCAATACAACATTTTTCAATCTGCACTCACCTGTACTGGTACAATAAGAAGAGCAGTTGCAGATAGTGGCATTCGCTGAAAAGCAGGAATAGGTAGGCTATTCATCAATATAACGAACCCAACACGTTTCATAAAAACACAGAAAGTTGGAATGGCAAATTAATTTGATAGCCAGTGTAAATGGCAAAACATCAACATTAGGGTGAAAATAAAATATTTTTTACCGACAAGGGTTTCAGTGGAATTGCTACAGTTCATTCGGGTTTGATTCCCAAGAGGTACAGAAACAGTCACATCCTGTCCACTGTAAAAATGGGTCATATAAGGAGACTGATTTGTACTACAAAAACACAGAAATAAAAGCAGACATTTCCAGGGTGATGTCCAGCTTACCATGAGATGTTTACAGATCCCGTAGAGTTACACGTGTTTGGGAGAGAGAAGGTGCTGTTAAGGAAGGTGTCACAATTCGCAAAACCATTAATCGGTGGAAGTTGGCTATCACACAGACCAGCACCTACATTGAACAGACGAGGGGCTCAGATTAAGACATTCAGTACATTTCCGTAATGCATTTTTAGAGTCCCATTCAGCGTTACATACCCACTCTCTTCACTCTATTTCCCACAATTTGGGCTTGTATGGAGCTGTTCTGCGCCCCCAACATCAGGGCCCGCTGGAAACAACAGGGTAACATGGGGTTCCTTAGCTTCAGCAGCATGTTGCATTTAGTGCTCCTGGAGGGAAGGGGGTCAAATTAGCGTAGAACCCCCTATTATCATAACCGACAGCAGTTTGGAAATATATATTCTTGTACCGAGTAATCATTTGATCAAGATGTCAATGTTTAGCGATTATTAGAGACATACAAATGTTAACTAGCATGTCATTAATTATCATTTCTGAAATTTCAGTGGAAAAATTACTATTTTCATCAAGTTGGTTAGCGACGTGACTAAAAAATACGACCCCCTATTATCGGCCACCAACCTCTATTATCGGCCACTTTACTACTTAGTTCAATAACATTTTATCAGGGGTCCTTGCCCAGAAGGGGCTCAGGAGCCCTATTATTTTTGTTAGGATTATTATTATTATTCCTATTTTTGGACGCATATTCCCGTGCGATGGCATGTGCTACAGACACGCCACTTCGCCCATAGGTGTATACCGTCTGCCGAATTCATCTATTAGACTATGGGTCCAATTGAACACAAGGTGGCGCAATAATAAGCAATCGAATTCGCTCCAAATGCTCCATTGCCATTTCCAACCCATATGACTGGAGGTCTGAAATTCGGTCCACAGATCCCTCTTCACCTAAGGAACAAATTTGCCTCAAGAACCCATAAAGTCCGTCATCTTGGATTTTCTGCCATTTTGAATTTTTTCTTGGTATATGGGTTCAAGCCCGTGGCAGGAAGGCCTCCACAAAGTTTTAAGATGATCGGCCTGATGATGGCGCTATAATCAACAAATGCATGGGGTTCCATAGGAAATTAATGGAAGTCTATGGGGAATGAATGCAAGTCTACAGGTGCTGGTCATATAATTAGAATATCATCAAAAAGTTGATTTATTTCAGTAATTCCATTCAAAAAGTGAAACTTGTATAATGTATACATTCATTCCACACAGACTGATATATTTCAAGTGTTTATTCCTTTTAATTTTGATGATTATAACTGACAACTAATGAAAACCCCAAATTCATTATCTCAGAAAATTA